>ML783188.1:487184-510495 GCA_009831015.1 Picea engelmannii
GGGTAAGCAATTCAATTAATTTATTAAAATCAAATTATTTTGAGAGATTAAAATTTTAAAAAGGAAATGATTGTTTTGTTACACATACTAATTAAAATTTATTAACTAAAAAGAAAAAGGGGAAAAGGGTAATTTTCCTACACTTGCTAATTTGAGTTTTAGATAAAAAGGGAAAGAGGGAAATTTAAAAAGAATTAGGAAACTAATGTAAAAAGGGGGAAACGTAAAGAGAAAGGGAAACATAATGAAAAAAAGAAGAATGACTAATTTAACAAGGAATCTTGCCTTTAAGATCCTTCTAAATTGAACTCAACTAGTAAATTAGTAAGGGGGTAAGTCATTAAATTGTGTAAGGGAATATGGCGACACCTAGGAGCAATTCTATGAATGCTTTTAGGTGGGTGAAGGAAATAGGAGTGATTAAATAATTAATGAAATTAATTTTTGGTGGAAAGAAGCGGATGGGTGACACATGTGCGAGGAGGATTTTTCTGAATTAAATTATTCAACAATAAATAAAATGGGAAATTGGGAAAGAAATGACTTAGAAAGTCTATATAAACGAGGGAGGAAGTGTATAATGGATCTCTTCTATTATGTGTAACATTAAGCTGCTGAATTTTAGACTTGACTCACTTATCTTGTGGGAGTTGGGATACCCAGCTCAGTGAAGAGTGGTAGCTTGGACTTGAGAGGAGATCTGAGAGCTAGCTATTCTATGGTTAGTGTGCATGGCTCCTTTGTGGCTCAGGGGCCTAAGGAGGAAGAATATTACCCCTAGCGTTGGTTGGGAGGTACCGATGAAGTCTCATCCATCGACAAGTAGGAGATACATGGAGCGTGCGGGACAATGACTCAGAGCAGTCGACTCGAGCTACGATATGCTTTCTTTTATTCTGCATGGTAGATTATTGTGACCTTACGCTTTTATTTCTGTACTTGTAACTATGTAAAGAAGGTGTTGTCTTAGCATTTTATTTGAGAAATTCATTTCCCCATATCCTTAAGTTCATCGTTTGATTTGATTCCCTTGGAATTCGATCCCTGAATGTTTTGACTGTCTTATTGATTTTATTGATTTGTTGTGAAGAGTTGCGCCTTTTTATTTCATCCTCATCCCTAGATCACTTGTCCACACCTGAGCAATTAGCCAGGAACCGAATCGACGGTCGTCACTTCCATGCATAGTGACCAATAGATTCTAATTCCCTTCTTTTCTATGCGTGGATGATGAGTGAAGGATGTGTTGCCCGATTGTGCCTTCTTGTGATTGATTTATTCTACATTTTGGTTGCTAAAACTCTATGTTTTGATCGGTAAATCTCAGCATTTTGATATGTTAAAGTCCACGCTTATTTATGTTGTGATGACAAATTTACTGTGTTTGCAATTGAATTTTGTTGACAACCTTTAATTCATATATTTTCTATGATTTTACATATTGTATGGTCTGCAATTTCATGGTTGTATTTATTTCTTTCGTTGCCCTTTTGTGATGTGTCCTAATGGCTTTTCCTCCACCTTTTCGTGCTTCTAATTGCCAGCAAAAATAAAATAAAATAAAAACATGGTTGAATGTTGCATTTTAGTAGAACCTTACCAGAGTTGCTTCTTGGCTTATCCCAACACCCTGTTTTTTGATTTCTTTGCCTGTTTATATTGTTATGTCAGTATTTTACAACAATGTTTAATGATAGAGAATTTCATGGTGTACCTACATTTTTTTTACCCATCTCTTGGTTTCTATTTAAACTTTTAATTATTGCAAATTTACTCTTGTATGGTCTGTGATTTCTTATAACAAAATCAACGAAACTGTTATAATAAAACAGAGTGATTCGATTGATATATCTAGACTCCAAATGCAAGGATTCTAGATAGAAAATCCTCTGAACAACTATTGTCAATTCAATTTTTGCCAATTCGTTTTTACCCATTCCTTTCTACCAACTCGATCTCTTTTTATTTTTATCCATTGTCGTTTACCAAATCTTTATTTACCAATTAGTTTTACCAATCCGTTTTCACCCAAGTCGTCTTTGTGGGTGTTTTATACATCTTTTTCTTGGGATTTTCACCCAACTATTCACTCCATTCATGCATGGTAGTTGCACAATGAATTTTTATCACTGTGTTCTTAAGTGTATGGCTGCATGTTGACAATACTTTAATTAATTGTTGACTGGATTATGACAGTATATCTTCCCCGTGTGAGAATTTTTCTACGATGGGTCTCCATTGCTATAGGGTTCCCAACGTTTTGAGTTCAATCCATGCATTTTGTATTCACACCTTAAATGCGATTGTATATGTATCATGTGGCAACTAATTTAATGGATATTGGAAGAGATTTAATGGTACAGTTAAGTCAATATATAATAGATAGCTAATTTATACACATATTTTAGCCATCTTTATCATGTAATTACTCTGCAAGTCACACCTAATGTTTGCGTCCCTCAGTAAATTTTGTTGCATTTTTTTTCCATTGACAACGATTTAATAGACTGTGTAGTTAGCACATTTTGGACTGCATTTCAGTATATATAAATAATGTGTTTTCAACATATTTAGACCGCGTTTCCAACATGTTTTAAGACAACATTAGCATATCCAATTAATTCAGTAAGGACATTTAAAGGACAACAAATTATACTTAAAAAGGAATAACTCATGTATTGATGGAAATTTAATGATTGCATTACATTCCTTGCTTTATTTATAATGATAGCGATCATAATAATAGAAATAAAATGAATGCATTCTATCCCTGTATATCCCTTCCGATATTATTATCTCCATATCCTCAACTGCGATTTACATACCCATAGTTAGTGTTTATATATGGTCACATCATTTATTGGTTGTACAACATTTTTGATATTGTTATGTTAGACAGTGCATCATAAGATGACAACATTCATCTAGTAGACAACAATCTTATTTAATGTTTCAGTTTAAAAGATAGCATCTTTAGTTTTAAAAAAGGGGTTTTATCTTCTTTTAAAAGGCATGTTTCCTATTTGTTTCAGTTGGAAGATATCGAATTCCTCCTTAGGAAATTACTTACCTGATTTTGGAGTTGGAAACAATCACACTAAGCTAATTGTTGGGATAATTAGTATTCAAGGTGTACCGAGTGATGTATGTTGCATTAGAATTCATTACACAAGGAATTTAATGTGTTGTATCAATGTTACGGTCGTTAGGTTTCCTCGTGTCTTATTGACTTGTCGGTTGGGTGCTAGGGATAATTGCCATGTGTTGGGATGGTTATGTTGATCTCCTAGCATGTTGAATTTAGCTGGTGTTGAGGGTTTAGTTGTGTTGTTGTGCCATGGTTTTTGTCACGCCTATCACTTGGCGATGGCATGATCCCTGAAGAGGGGATCATTGGACACCCTAATGAATAGAGGATAATGATAACTTTGGCGGAGTCTGTGCTTCCCATTGTGGGTGTTTGTTCATTGTAGTTGTTTTGGTGTTTTGCGTTGTAACACCTTCATGCATTTGGTTTTGCACAGCATAGAGGTTCTAGTACTGGTTGTCAAATCCATTGTGTCGGGATTGTGGATGATTTTCCTTAGCTTTTAGGCATTTTCCTTTTGTGTCGGATGGGTAGTCATTTCCTTCTTGATTTACGCATGCTTCACCCAGTTGCTCATTATGCTAGTGCATTGAGTCGTTGTTATCTATTGCCTAATCTATGTGCGTGTGTTCTTTGTCTGGTTGTGTGGTTCAACTATTGTTGTCGTTTCCTTCTGGCCTAAAAACAAAAAAAAAATTGCACTTTTCGCTTTGCTTGGAGTCGTAGCGATTAGGTGATGCAGGAGCATCGTCGACAAGTGTGCAGAGGCGCGACCACTCAACACGTGAGAGTTCTTCCAGAACTTCAACGTGGGTAGTTACAATCAGTTTTGAAATCTTCCTTCACTCAGTGCCAAAATTTACCTTTGGAGGCACACTTGAACCAATGCAGAATTTCACCCTTTGAGGCACGTTTTGAAAATTGTAAACAGAGCAGGAGTTTCCACTACGGCTCTTGAATGCGACTAAAATAAGATAGCATAGGATGAATTTTAGAGTAGAAAAGTAGCGAGGGGAAACCCTATAATTTGTTTTGAGTTAAGTAGAAGTTTGTATGCCCAGTTAGGGTTAGCTACAACACAGAGAGAAATTAGTTGTAAGAGAGAAATGCGAGTTAGCAAGAAATCTCAGTGTTTTGAGTTACTATATATGTTTGAATGTATTCTGTAGCCATTGGGAACTTGTGAATATAACAGAATGGAGAATTGACCCAAATGTATGTTGTGTGGACTGTGTGCATTTTATTGTCATTTCTGTTTACACGAACAAGCGAATGGAACTGTGAGTTTTTCCAGTTTAAATTGTTTCTCTTCATTAGAAGTTCTGCATGGTGTGCATTGATCCACAGAGGAACATAAAGAGATCAGGAGGAATTTCTCTGTGAGGAATACGGTGGATCTGAGCTTATTGAAATCCCTCACATGCAAGGAGTGCACAGGAAATCAAAGTCTGAACCAGACAAAGCTCAGGAGGGATAATGCTCCGGAAAGTGTTATCGAGATCAAGGAACTCATTCCCTAGTAGGAACGAAGACCAAGTCTTCAAAGAATTAGAAAATCTTCTAAGTATGAAATGAGTAAAATATCAGGAGGAAGAACGTCGTTGAGCGTTGGATCATGGTGGAAGATCCCGAAGACCATCTAATTCGAGGGACAAGCACAGGCTTTAACGTGGCGTAGATCTAGGAGAGGATATCTCAAATATCTAAATGGACGGTGGAGAACTCTCAAGGAGAGTTGCAAAATACCGCAAACCATTGTATCAAGTGGATTTGCAAGGAGGTCAGTGACGGGGAGGAGATATGACCGTAGATCTGGAGGGTGTTCTGAGTTGTTGATCAAGAACCTCGAGCTTTCGACATTTCAACATTTTTGTATTTTAGCAACCAGGAATCCAAAAGGAAAGGGAGAGGGACCCTTGCATCATGATTCCCAAAATCGGGAAACCTTGAAAGAATATGCGTCGGGATATTTCAGTATTTCGGCAACCAGGAATCCAAAAGACAGGGGAGCGGGGGAATGCTTGCATCACGATTTACTGAATTGCGAAAGCCGGTAGAACTTTGTCGTAGACCGTCATTTCGACATTTCAGGACTCGAGTGTTCGAGAGGCCAGGAGTTAGGAGACATGGGGTCCCGGCTCGCGAAATCGTGAAACCTCGAAAGCCTTCGGAGGAATAATATGAGCCAGAGTCAATAAGCCCTTTTTGGCATTACGACAACCAGGGATTCTAAGGAGAAGAGATATCCCTTGCACCCAGGTTTCATGCAATGCAAAAACCTGAAAGAATAGGCGCTGGTACATTTTGACATTTTGTAAAATGGGGGTTTGAAGGACGAAGGGATAGGACGCTTGACTTGTGAAGTCCTGGCCCAAGATATTTCAGCATTTTAGCCACTGAGGGTTTGAAGGACAAAGGGATGGGATGCTTGAATTGTGAAGTTTTGGTCCCTGATAAGCGTCCTTTTTTGGATTAGCGCAAGGTCACGACTCTTGGTCGTGTTCTGTGGGGGCTCACGCTTGGCACTTGGAAATGACAACTGAGAATTTGTGTGGGACCTATGTGTGTGTTCTTTTTCAAAGGGTTCCAATTTGGAACAAGAAGAGCCATTTCAGCTCCCAAACTAGAAGATCCTGATTGAGAGGTTGCGCAGCCCTGAGGAGAGATAGGTGGTCTGCATCAAGTGGTATCAGAGCATCAATTTTTCATCTGTAGACTTCAGGTGAAGGAGGAAAATAAGGAGACAAAGAACTCAGAGCTCTACTCTGTGTGTGATAGATATTTGACATAATGTTGCTAATAAGATGAGAGCTGTCTTTAGCCAACCGTGTTGTAGAGAGGGAGATGTGAGAGCTTCACGCCCAGTTGGAAACAATGGAAGCAACATAGATAAGAGAACCTAACATTGGGGATGTCATTGATGAAGAAAGTGAAGAGGTTGAGGTTGAAGAAGCTACAAGAGAGGAGGCTGCAAAAGAATGTTTGTTGAGAGCATTTTCCAGATTGGGAGGCAGAGCTCAGATAGAGGTCCCCATGTACAAGGGAAATCTAGATGGTGAAGAGTTGTTGGACTGGATAAGGTCCATGGACAAACAATTCAACTATGAAGATGTCGATGAGGAGAAGAAGTTGAAGCAGGAAGTCACCAGGATAAAAGGGCATGCAACATTGTGGTGGGACAAACTGTAGGTTGAGAGGAGAAGCAAAGGCAAACAAAGGATAAAGAGTTGGGACAGGATGATAGAAAAACTGAAGGCTAACTTCATACCCAAAGACTACCATATCAATCTATTCAAGAAACTATAGAACTTGAGACAGAAAGGGATGGCAGTCAAGGAGTACACCGAGGAGTTCTACTGGTTGAACATTAGAACTGGACAAAGGGAGAGAGACAAAGAGAAAGTCGTCAGATATATAAATGGCTTGAGATATGTGATCCAGGATGAGCTTAGGATGATGTTAGTCAGGACTATGGAAGATGATTATTAGTTTGCACTGAAGGCGGAGGAGAAGCTGGCGAGAAAACAAAACCAGCGAGGAAGAAGTAAAAGCTCAATCCCAAGCAAAATCAAGGGATTTAATCGTGACAGAACACATCAGTCTAAGGACGAGGCTGAGAGACTACACAATCACTCAGAATGAGGAGGAATTTCACGAGGGAGACAGAGTTGTGGATGAAACTCTTCTAGAGGAAGAGGCAGAGGAGGAGTACGGTGCTATAACTGTGGAAAGATAGGGAACATGTCTTGGGAATGTCCGGAGAAGAAGAAGGAAGGAGGAGAAACTCACATTTCAGAATAATAATGAAGAGATGTTGACGCAGAAGGAGAAGAGGACGGAGCATCCCTGATGTTGAGAAAAGTTCTGTTAAAACTAGAGGCAAAAATTGAAAAGCTAGTGCAGAGATATAGTCTCTTCAGGACAACTTGCAAGACTAAGGATAAAGTATGCAAGGTGATCATTGAAAGTGGGAGTATTGACAACCTAATATCTAGAGATATTGTGGAGAAATTGGAGCTGAAGACAACTGCACATCAAAGGCCATACAAAGTCTCATGGATGCAAAAAGGACACTAGGTAACGATCACTAAACAATGTTGGGTTGAAATTAAAATAGGAGGATATAAAGATGAAATCCTATGTGATGTAATTCCCATGGAAGTATGCCACATTTTGTTTGGAATACCATGGAATTTTGACAGAAATGTCATTCACGATAGAAGGAAGAATACATATACATTGAAGAAGAATGGTAGGATGCATATGTTGCTGCCAATGGAGGAGAAGAGAGAGAAGGGGGAAGCCAACACCAACATACTTCTCATGAGTGGGAAGTAACTGCTGAAAGAATTCAAGGAAGAATAGGAGATGCAGTTCACTGTGGTGAGGAATCCCAAAGTCATCCTTACGAGTACATCAATGGATGATTTCCCTGAAGAAGTTCAGGAGTTGCTAGATAATTTTGCTGATATAGTGGTGGATGAGTTGCCAAACTCATTAAAACCCATCAAGAGTATCATTCATCATATCGAATTGATACCAGGAGAAATATTACCGAACAAGGAAGCATATAGATTAACACCTCAAGAAAATGAGGCGGTGAAAAACCAAGTCCAAGAGTTGCTGGATAAGAGTTTGGTCAGAGAAAGTTTGAGCCCATGCGCAGTTCTGACTGTGTTAAGCCCAAAGAAAGATGGAGGATGGAGAATGTGCACAGACTCGAGAGCCATCAACAAGATCACCATTAGGTACCGATATCCTTTACCAAGAATGGATGATTTAATGGATTGTTTAATTGGAGCAAATTTATTTTCTAAGATAGATCTGAAAAGTGGATATCACCAGATTACAATGAGAGAAGGTGATGAATGGAAAACAACCTTTAAGACAAATGAAGGTCTGTATGAGTGATTGGTTATGCCATTTGTCTTAACGAATGCCCTAAGCACTTTTATGAGGCTGATGAATGAAATTATGAAAGATTTCATTGGTAAGTTCATGGTTGTATATCTGGACGATATATTGATCTTTAGCAAGACTGAAGAGGAGCATTTGAGGCACCTAACACTAGTAATGAGGAGGCTATAGCAAGAGAAGCTTCTGATCAATCTGAATAAGTCCTCTTTTATGAAGACAGAGCTCATTTACTCGGGTTTTGTGATCTCTTCAAATGAAATGAAGATGGATCTAGAGAAGGTGAAAGCGATCAGAGAATGGCCATCACCAAGGAGCATGTTTGAGGTAAGGAGATTTCATGGTTTACTAAGTTTCTATAGGAAGTTCATTAGACATTTTTGTGGGATTTGTGCACCCATGATGGATACAGTAAAGAAGTGACACAAGTCTTTTAAATGGACAGAGGAGGTCGAAAAGATCTCCAATATATTGAAGGAGAAGATGACAAAATGACCAATTCTGGTCTTACCGAATCTTGGGAAGACATTTTCGGTAAGATGTGACACACGTGGAGTTGCAATAGGAGCAGTTCTAAGTCAGGACAATCGACCTATTGCCTATTTCAGTGAGAAGTTGAATGGGACTAAGAATAAATACTCCACATATGATAAGGATTTTTATGCCATAATTCAAGCTTTGAAGAAATGGAGGCATTATATTGTCCCACAAGAGTTTGTCTTGTATAGAAATAACCAAGCTTTGCAATTCATAACTAGACAGGAAAAAATGAATCAGAGGCATACAAAATGGGTCGAATTTATCAAAAAAAATTCTTTTGTCATAAAACATATTGCTGGGAATGGTAACAAAGTTGTTGATGTGTTAAGAAGGAGATGTTTAATTCTGCAAGAATTCCAGGTGCAGACCTTGGTGTTTGAACACCTTAAGGATATGTATCGTGATGATACAGATTTCAAGGAGGCCTACAAAGCATGTACAAGCCCTGTACTAAGAGATAGAAGTTAGTGGACAAAGTATTTGGTTCAGGAAGGATTGTTGTTCAGAGGAAATCAATTGTGCATACCAAGATGCTCAATGAGGGACAATCTTCTGAAGGAGAAGCATATTGGAGGATTGGTTAGACATTTCGGCCATGATAAAACATTCGCACAGTTGAGAAGTTCATACTATTGGCCAAGTATGAGAACAAAAGTGATAAATTTTGTGAACAGATGTAGAATCTCCCAACATGCTAACAGGAAAAGACAGAACTCTGGGTTGTATCAACCATTTCTAATACCAGAGAGGACTTGGGATGCAATAAGCATGGATTTTGTGTTGGGATTGCCAGGAACACAAAGAGGATTCGATTCCATATTTGTGGTGGTGGATATATTTTCAAATATGACACATTTCATCCCATGCCAGAAGACCAGCGACGCAACGCATGTTGCAAACCTGTTTTCCAGGGAAGTTGTGAGACTTCACAACCTACCTAGGAGAATTGTCTTAGACAAAGACACAAAATTTGTTGGTCAGTTTTGGAGGATGCTGTGGAAGAAGATGGGGACAAATCTGTCCTTCATATCATCTTATCACCCTCAAACAGATGGGCAGACTGAAGTGGTAAATAGAAGTTTGGGGAATTTATTAAGGAGTCTAGTTATTGAACATCATAGCCAGTGGGATCAAATTATGCCACAAGCAGAATTTGCATACAATGACTGACCAAACAAGAGCACTAGAAGGATCCCATTCCAAATACTCTATGGAATGCAACCCAGGGGAGTGTATGAGTTGAGATACTTGGAACAAGGTGAGATCAGGAGCGCTGGAGCAGAGGATTTTGCTATGGAGATGGAGTGACTCCATAGCCAGATCAAAGGATAGTTGGAGATTTACAATCAGAAATAGAAGCACAAAGATGATCAACATTGCAGGGAACTTCAATTTGAAGTAGGAGATCAATCTCTAGGACATCTCAGGAAGGAAAGATTCCCTAGGGGAACATATAACAAATTGAAGATGAAGAAGATAGGACCCTGTAAGATCTTGAGGAAGTTTGATGCAAACACCTATGAGATTGAGCTGCCAGATGGTGTGGGCATTTCTCCCATATTCAATGTTTCAGACCTATATCCATACAGGAAATATGATATAGAAGGGTCAGAAGCTCAAGGAAAAATTCGGTGGGAGAAATAGATGCCTGTGGCAGAAAAGCTGTAGATGGAGAAAATTATTGATCAGAGGATTAGTAAGAAGACCAAGAGGAAGAATTATTTTGAATATCTGGTCAAATGGAAGGGACACCCAATAGAAGATGCCATTTGGGAAAACAAATCTACTATCAAGAAGCAGGGAAAGTCAGTAGGGGAGCTCATGGACAAGAGTCCATGAATTTTTGTCAAGGGGAGTATGATGCAGGAGCATCGTTGGCAAGTGCGCAGAGGAGAGACCACTCAACATGTGAGAGTTCTTCCAGAACTTCAACGTGGGCAGCTCCAATTGATTTTGAAATCTTCCTTCACTCAACACCAAAATTTACCTTTGGAGGCACGCTTGAACCAGTGCCGAATTTTACCCTTTGAGGCACATTTTGAAAATCGTAAACATAGCAAGAGTTTTCACTACGGCTCTAGAATGCGACTGAACTAAGATAGCTTAGGATGAATTTTAGAGTAGGCAAGTAGCGAGGGTAAACACTAGAAGTATTTTTTAGTTAATTATAAGTTTGTATGCCCAATTGGGATTTGCTGCAACACAGAGAGAAATTAGCTGTAAGAGAGAATTGCGAGTTAGCAGGATATCTCATTGTTTTGAGTTACTGTAAGTTTGAATGTATTCTGTAGCCATTGGGAACTTGTGAATATAACAGAATGGAGAAATGACCCAAATGTATGGTGTGTGGACTGTGTGCATTTTTCTGTCATTTCTGTTTACATGAACAAGTGGATGGAACTGTGAGTTTTTCCAGTTTCAATTGTTTATCTTCATTAGAATCTCTACATGGTGTGCATCGAGCTAGAGAGGAATGTAAAGAGATTAGGAGGAATATGGTGTGTATGAGCCTATCGAAATCCCTCATACGCAAGGAGTGTGTGGGAAATCGAAGTCTGAACCAGACAAAGCTCAGGAGGGATAATGCTTCAAAAAGTGTTATCGAGATCCAGGAACTCATTCCCTGGAAGGAATAATGACCGAGTCTTCAAAGACTTAGAAAATCTTCTAATTCTGAAGTGATTAAAAGATCAGAAGGAAGAATGTCGTTGAGCATTGGATCATGGTGGAAGATCCCACAGACCATCTGATTGGAGGGAGAAGTGTAGGATTTAACGCGACATAGATCCAGGAGAGGAGATCTCAAAGATCTGAATGGATGGTGGAGAACTCTTGAGGAGAGTCGTGAAATACCACAAAACGTTGGATCAAGTGGAGTTGTGAGGAGGTCAGTGACGTGGAGGAGATCTGACCATAGATGATTTTAGGGGCTAAATTTCGCTCATGGGCTAATTTTCCATGGTTTTTCCAAAAATCAGATTCGCTATTTTAAAAATTATTCGCCCAAATTCTATAGGATAAAATTATTTTACCTTAAAAATCACCAAAATTTTATAAAAACTATATAAAATACTTAGAAATTTGAATATTTTAAAAAAAATATCGCCAAACATTTATAGTTGACATATGAAGGATTAGTAATATTCGCCAAGGTTTCTACATTTTAAAATAAATTTCCATCCTTAAAATCATCCCTGGATCTGACCATAGGTTTGGAGGGCGTTGTGAGCCATTGATCAAGCGACTCAAGATTTCAACATTTCTACATTTCGGTATTTTGGCAACCAGGAATCCGAAAGGCAGGGCAGAGGGACCCTTGCATTGCGATTCCCCAAATCGCGAAACTCCAAAAGAATAGGTGCCAGGACATTTCGGTATTTCGACGACCGGGAATCCGAAAGATAGGGGAGTGGGGGAATGCTTTCATCATGATTTTTGTAATCGCGAAAGTTGGTAGTGCTTTGTCGTGGACTGTCATTTCGACATTTTAGGACTCGGGTGTTCGAGAGGCCAGGAGTCGGGAGACGTGGGGTCCCGGCTTGCGAAATCGCGAAACCCCAAAATATTTCAGAGGAATAGTATGAGCCAGAGCCATTAAGCCCTTTTTGACATTTTGGAAACCGGGGATTCCAAGGAGCAGAGATATCCCTTGCACCTAGGTTTCGTGAAATGCAAAAACCCGAAAGAATAGGCACCGAGACATTTTGTCATTTCGGCAACTGGTGGTTCGAAGGACAAAGGGATGGGACACTTGACTTGTGTAGTCCCGACCCACAATATTTCTTCATTTTGGCCACTCGGGGTTCGAAGGATGAAGGGATGGGACGCTTGACTTATGAAGTTTCGGTCCTCGACAAGCGTCCTTTTTTGTATTAGCGCAAGGTCATGACTCTTGGTCGTGTGTTGTGGGGGATCACGCTTGGCACTTGGAAAATCCAATTAATCATTTGTGGGGGACCTATGTGTGTGTTCATTTTCGAAGGGTTCTAGTTTGGAACCAGAAGATCCATTTCGACTCCCGAACCAGAAGATCCTGACAAGGAGGTTGCGCAACACTGAGGAGGGATAGGGGGTCTGCATCATTAGGGTTGTTACATATGGTATCAGAGTGTATTCAACCCTGGGACTGTGGATCACTAGGATTTCCACTGTAGTAAACCCGTGAGTATTAACACTTGCATTAATTAAAAACCTTAACGTGTCCATGTGGTGATCACATTTAGAGAATGCCTCAGAGGTTCACAACGTGGTGTTGTGGAAGGAGGTGCGACACCTCCAGAACTTCGTGCACCCTCGAAGTCAAACCCCCAAGGGGAGGAACAAGTTCTTGGGCTAGATTTGCCTGTTGTAAGGGATAATGATGGCATGACAAGGCCCTTCTAGGTAATTTCAAGGTCCCTTGATTCACCTTCGGTACTAAGATGAGGACATGCCACTTGTACCCCTGAGGGTCCATAATGAGCCCTAGATATTTCAATTAGCATCCACCGAGAAATTGAGAGAGATGAGTTCTCAAGTTCACAAGTGTCACAGATGATTGTGTCGTTGAGGTACGGTTGTAGAGCAGGGCATTGTGCTTCAAGCTTCGTGATTACGACCTCGAGCATGAGGGTCTGCATGGTGGTATTTCAACTGAAGGGGATCACTCTTCTATGGCAGAAGACGCTCTTGCCACATTTTAACATGGTCGTCGATGACGTTTCATGGGAATGGTTCCAGGACAAGTAACTTTCTGAGGAATTCGTTGAGCATCATCTCAACGAGTTCGATGCCTTGCGACAAGGAAAATGGGCAGTGCTTGAGTACAAGGCCCATTTGGAAGCTGCTTTGGTATGCTCCACACCAAATTTCCCAGAAACTTAAGGTCAATAAGTTTGAGTTTGGCCTTATTATTAGAATTCATCTGCTACTTCAAGTACCAGGAAAACTGGACCAAAGAAAGTGTGTTGGATTGTGGGGAGCCACAGTACCAACATTACTGTCTAGAGGAAGGGGCCAGGGCATATAGATCAGTTGAACCCACTACCATGGGAGTTTGGGAAAGTCCCATCGGATTCATGCAGCAGTGATTAACCACCAGGTAGAGCACCAGTCGACTGTGCTCGAGATGCCAGGTACTGTTGTTGACCAGACCCTTAGTATTTGATAGATCTCGGTGCTACCGAGAATTTCATCTCTAGTGTAGCGCTAAAAAGGATTAAGGTAAAGGTAGTCGAACATGATGAGTTTAACTTTGTAAATATGTCTTCAGGAGAAAAACATAAAGTTGGAGGAAAGGTTATGGGTTGTACCCTTAAACCGGGAGAGTTTGTCACTAGGGCCAACCTGTATGTCATGATCTTAGGATCTTATGATGTCATGATTGGTATGGACTAGTTGGAATCGCATGAGGTGATACTCAACTGTAAGATGAAATGATTGAGTTGGGTCGATGATGAGGGACAAAGACACGTGATTGTAGGTCAGAACCAGAGAGTATTCTTGAGGTTTATCTCTTCTTTTTAGTTACAGAAGATCATGCGCAAGGGATGTAATCTTTATTCGATCCTTGTGTTAAATGAAAATGGAGTAGAAGAAGGTCAAGAACACCTTCTGGTGGTGAGAGATTTTGTGAACATCTTCCTGAAGGATTTAACTGGGATGCCACTAGAGAGGGAATTGGAATTTATCATAGACCTAAAATTGGGGACTGAACTAATAGAGAGAATGCCTTATCATATGTCAACCCTAGAGTTACAGGAGTTGATAATGCAACTGAAGGAGTTTTTGGACCTAGGACTTATACATCCAATTGTGTCACCTTGGGGTGTGGAGACACTGCATTAACTACCGTCAATTGAACAAGGAAACGATCAATAATTAGTATCCATTTCCAAGGATTGATGATCTGTTCAATCAGATGAATGGTGCGACAGTGTTTTCAAAGATCAATTTTGGATCAGGGTATCACCAATTACGGATCAAGGAGAATGATCTCCCTAAGACCACCTTTAAGACAAGGATTGGACATTACTAGTTTACTGTTTTACCGTTTGGATTGACAAATGCCCCAGGGGTATTTATAATTTTGATGAACAGGGTGTTGCACGAGTACTTAAACAAGTTCATACAAGTATTCATTGATGATATTTTGATTTACTCTCGGATGATGGAGGTGCATGACAAGCACTTGTGATTGCTACTACAATGTTTGTGAAAGCACAAATTGTATGGGAAATTGTCCAAATTCTCGTTTTACCAATCAAAGATTCACTACTTAGGGGATGTCATCTTCGGTGAAGGTATCGCCGTGGATCTAACAAAGGTCAAGGCTATTATGGAATGGCTTGTGCTGATGAATGTACCAGAAGTGCATGGCTTCATGGGTTTAGTAGGATACTATCGACGGTTCATCGAGGGATTTTCAAACATAGCAAATCTGATCATAAAATTGCAAAAGAAGAACAAGAAGTTTGTTGGGACCGAGAAATGTGCGAAAGTAGTTTGGAGGCTCAAGGAGTTGTTGACAATGAAATCGATACTAAAGCTCCCTGACATGGATGGAGACTTCTTGGTATGCACTCACGCATCTAAGGAATTCTTAGGTAGAGTCTTGATGCAAGATGGTTGAGTGATCACTTACATCTCAAGGAAACTGAGAAGGCATTAGGAGAACTATGCGATGCATGATTTGAAGTTATTAGCCATTGTATATTCCTTGAAGGTTTGGAGACATTACATTGTTGGAAAAAAATTTGACCTAAAGATGGACCACTGTGGACTAAAATACATCTTTACGCAAAGGGACCTGAACGCGCCACAATGGAGTTGGTCGAAAATGCATAGAGAGTATGATTTCGAGGTTACTTACATAAAGGGAACAGTGAACCAGGTGGAAGATGCATTGATTTGGAGACCACACATCTTTTCATTGTTCCCTCTTCAGACGAATCTATGTGAAAATATTCTAGATTTATAGCATGACGATGACTGGTACAAAGAGGTCAAGGATTTTATTGGACAAAACATAATGATGGTACCAATATTTGAAGGATTTACATTTGACGATGATGGATTATTGAGGTTTAAAAATCATATTTATGTACCGCCGAACAACAAGTTGAGGAGTTTGATCATAAACGAGGCTCAGAGACTAGTGTACATGGCCGACCTAAGGGTTACAAAGATAAGGGTGGGCCTTAAAACCTTATTCTTTTAGAAAGGAATGAAGGAAAACATAATCAACTATGTAGCTAGATGTCTATAATGTTAGTAGGTAAAGGCTCAACATATACATCTAGCAGTATTACTACAGCCACACGCTATTCTAGAATTGCAATGGGAGGTTATTTTGATGGATTCCATTATTGGATTGCCATAGACGACAAGGAGACATGACTCGATTTTTGTGGTAGTCGACACTCCAATGAAGAGTGCTCATTTATTCCTATGCATACGACGTATCAAGCACCTAACATAGCTAGAGTTTTCATTAGTGAGATTGGGAGGCTGCATGGCGTACCTCAGAGGGTTATATATAATCGAGGATCGATGCTTACTAGACGATTTTGGACTAGTTTCCAAGAGGCCTTGGGAACCCAACTTAAATTTAGTACTATGTATCACCTGGAGACTGACGGGCAAACCTAACGAATCAACCAGACCTTGGAACACATGTTGCGCATGTACATGATGAACCAACATAAGCATTGGGAACAATTCTTACCATTGGTAGAATTCTCTTATAACAATAGCTACCAAAGTGCCATTAAGATGGCTCCTTTCGAGTTTCTTTATGGGCGACCATGTCAGATGCCTTTGAGTTGGGATTGACTTGAGGATAATGGTCCTACTGGGGCTGGAAGAGATCCAAGAAATGGAATATTAAATGCAAACTATAAGACAAAGGATCGAGGAAGTGCAGGATTGACAGAAGAGTTATGTCGATGTATGTCATGTCGACCGTAGTTACGATGTGGAGATCGAGTACTTTTTCGGGTGAACCCGCATAAGAGTTCGATCATGTTTGGAAAATGGACTAAACTTTCTCCTAGGTTTGTGGGATCCTATGAGATTGTGGAAAAGAGAGGCTCGTGTCCTGATGACTAGCCTTTCCTAATTCTTGAGGCGTATGCACGATGTCTTTCACGTTTCCCTTTGAGAGATTATGATTAGTGATCCTACACATGTTTTGACTTGAGCACCTTGCGGGTGTCGGATGAGCGTGCACTCATGGCTGAGACGATCCGCATTCTCGATAATTTCATTCAAGAACTATGACATCGAACAATAGATGAGGTCAAGGTCCAGTGGGACAACTATAGTCTGGACTTGGCGACGTTGGAGGACGCATATGGTATGCACCAACAATTTCCATTTTTGTTCGATAGATAGACTTATGATACTGTGATACACATTATTTCAACAATTATACACAGTGAAACTTCGGGATGACATTTATACCAAGAGGGGGTGTATGTAACATCCTTCTCTTTCCCACACTAAGCGAACTTATTCTTTGAGGACACTTTCTTGCAAGTGATCTGGCTTATTATACTATTGGGCATTTGATTATGATTATGAGGCATTATGGATAAGATGACATGTTATTTTTTTGTATTGATATAGACAGGTTCTATTAACTGGGTTCTCCTAAGTGTGTAGGATTTTGGACCTCGAGGACTTAGAGGCATCGATGAAATCCTTGGGCTTCAGATCGAGTTAGAGACTGGACTATTGGGGTTTGAATGTTATATATATATGACTTATGTGCATCTCATTAGATGTTATGATTATGGATTTTATTATGACATGATTCATTGATGATGCAGGATAACAATATCTTGTTGACTAGACTCACATGTCGAGTAGAGGGGTCATGCAGGACTACCAGAGACATTGAGGGCGAGGTGTGGACAAAAGCCCTACAATAGCCTACTAGCACTCCCGCCGTGGCTCAAACTATAGGTTAACGATTACCTAGTTTGAGAAGACCCACGATGCCATGAGGCCAGACCACGACAGTCGCTCACAATGACTCTAAGGGGCATGCAATAAGGAAGGGGATTTATTCCTTAGATTCCATCAGTCTCCCACAAGATCACCTAGTGGAGTAATGACTCCAGGGGTTTTTGATGTCTACCAAGTCATTCAAGAGACAAGTGGCACCATTGGAGCAGGTAGTGCATCTTGAAGGGCACGACGCACAAGAAAAATTGAAAGAGGCGAGTGGTACACTTGGAGCACATAGTGCATCCTAAAGGGCATGTCGCACAAAGGGAACAAAATGAGGCAAGTGGCACCCTTGGAAAACCTAATGCATCTTGAAGGGCATGTCGCATTGTTAACTAATAAGTGAATAAACCTAGATGGCCTTAGAACGAATAATGCGATAAGAAATATTTAAAAGCCATTTCCCTAATAAAATGTTGCCTAGCCAAGGAAAAATAAAATCTAGGTCGAAGTGATAGTTGTGCAAAAAAATAAAAATATAATCATAATTAAACATGTGATCCGAACGTGGTAAGCAATTCAATTGATTTATTAAAATCAAATTATCTTGATGGATTAAAATTTTAAAAGGGAAATGATTGTTTTGTTACGAATACTAATTAAAATTTATTAATTAAAAAGAAAAATGGGAAAAGGGTAATTTTTCTACACTTGCTAATTTGAGTTTTAGATAAAAAGGGAAAGAGCGAAATTTAAAAGAATGAGGAAACTAAGGCAAAAATGGGGAAACATAAAGAGAAATGGAAACATAAGGAAAAAAAGAAGAATGACTAACTTAGCAAACAATCTTGCCTTTAAGAACCTTCTAAATTGAACTCAACTAGTAAATTAGTAAGGGGGTCAGTCATTAAATTGTGTAAGGGAATATGGGGACACCAAGGAGAAAATCTAGGAATGATTTTAGGTGGGTGAGGGAAATAGGAGTGACTAAATAATTAATGAAATTAATTTATGGGGATGGGTGACACATGTACAGGGAGGATTTTTTTGAATTAAATTATTGAACAATAAATTAAATGGGAAATTGGGAAATAAAGGACTTAGAAACTCTATTTAATGGAGGGAAGAGGAGGATGATGAATCTCTGCAATTATGTGTAACGTTACGCTGCAGAATTTTAGACTTAAATGACTTATCTTGTGGGCGTTTGGATACCCAGCTCGTTGAAGAGTGGTGGCTTAGCCTTGAGAGGCGAGATGGGAACTAGTTGTTCTCTGGTTAGTGTGCGTGGCCCCTTTGCGGCTCAGGGGATAATCCGGAAGAAGAGTATCGCTAGCGTTGGATGGGAGATACCGGTGAAGTCTCCTCAGTCAACAAGAGGGAGTTGCACAGAGTGCGCGGGACAACAACTCGGAGTGGTCAACTCGGGATACAATACACTTGTTTTTATTCTACATGGTAGATTATTATGACCTTACACTTTCATTTCTGTACTTTTAACTTTGTAAAGAAGGTGTTTTCTTAGCATTTTATTTGAGAACTTAATTTCCCCATAGCCTTATGTTCCTCATTTGATTTGATTCCCTTGGCATTCGATCCCTGAATGTTGTGATTGTCCTATTGGTTTTATTGATTTGTTGTGAAGTGTTGTGCCTTTTTACTTCGTCCTCATCCTTAGTTCGTCAGTCGATGCCTCAGTAGTCGGCTAGGAGACGAATCGATGATTGTCACTTCGATGCATAGCGGCCTATAGATTCTAATGTCTTTCTTTTATGTCTGTGGATGATGAGTGAAGGATGTGTTGCCCGGTTGTCTACCCCTATTGATTGTTCCTGGTTGAACAATTTATCTTGCACCTTCTTGTGATTGAGTTCTTCTGCATTTTGGTTGCTAAAAATCCGTGTTTGATCAGTAAATCTTAGCATTTTAATATGTTAAAGTACGCGCTTATTTATGTTGTGACAAAAAAATTACTATGTCTGCGATTGAATTTTGTTGACAACCTTTAATTCATATATCTTCTGCGATTTTACATATTGTATGGTCTGCAATTTTGTGGTTGTATTTACTGCTTTCGATGCCCTTTTGTGCTGCGTCTTGATGGCTTTTCCTCGAGCTTTTTGTTCTTCTAACTGCGAGAAAAAAAAAAAGTGGTTGAATGCTGCGTTTTAGGAGAAAATTACCAGAGTTGCTTCTTGGCTTATCCAACTGCCCTGTTTCTTGATTTCTCCACGTTTTTATATTATTATGACAATATTTTACATCAATGTTTAATGATATCGAATTTCATGGTGTAACTACATTTTCTTTTTACCCATCTCTTGCATTCTATTTAAACTTTTAATTACTGCGAATTTACTCTTGTATGGTCTGTGATTTCTTATAACAAACTCAACGAAATTGTTATATTAAAACGTAACGATTCGATTGATAAATCCAAACTGTAAATGCAAGGATTCTGAACAACAGATCCTTGGGACAACGATTCTCAATTCAATTTTTTCCAATTCATTTTTACCCATTCCTTTTTACCAACTCGTTCTCTTTTTCTTTTTACCCATTGGCGTTTACCAAATCTTTATTTACCAATTAGTTTTACCAATAGGTTTTCACCCAAGTCATTTTTGTGGGCATTTTATAGAACTTGTTCTTGGCATTTTCACCCAGCCATTCATCCCATTCATGCCTGGTAGTTGACCAACGAACTTAATGATTTTGCACAACAAATTTTTATGATCGTGTGCTTAAATGTATGGTTGTGTGTTGACATTAATCTTAATTAATTGTTGATTGCATTATGATAGTATATCTTCCCTGCTTGAGGGTGTTTTTATGATGTGTCTTCATTGCTACAGGGTTCCTAACGTTTTGAGTTCAATCCATGCATTTTATATTCACACCTTAGATGCAGTTGTATATATATCCTGTGGCAGCTAATTTAATGGATATTGGCAGAGATTTAATGGTAGAGTGAAGTCCATATATAATATACAACGAATTCATACACATGTTTCAACCATCTTTATCATGTAATTACTATGTGAGTCACAACTAATGTTTTCGTCCCTCGGTAAATTTTACTGTGATTTTTTTTCCTTTGACAATGATTTAATAGACTATGTAGTCAGTGCATTTTGGAATGCATTTCAGCATATATAAAGATTGTGTTTTAAACATATTTAGACCACGTTTCCAACATGTTTTTAAACAACATTAGTGTATCCAATTAATTCAGCAAGGACATTTAAAGACAACAAGTTATACTTAAAAAGGAATAACTCATGTATTGATGGAAATTTAATGATTGCATTACATCCCTTGCTATATTTATAATGATAGCGATTATAATAATAGAAATAGAATGAATGCATTATATCCCTGTGTATATCTCTTGCGATATTATAACTGCCATATCCTCGAGTGCGATTTACATACCCATAGCTAGCGTTTATATATGGTGATATCGTTTATAGGTTGCACATCATTTTTTATATTGATATGTTAGACAACCCATCATAAGATGACAACATTGAGACAACTCTTTACACCAAAAAATATCATCACGGTAAAATTTTGATTGTATGTTTATATGTTGATGACATAATCTATACGAGAAATCTTGAGTTAACAAATTTTAAAGATGCCATGCAATCTGAGTTTGAGATGACAAATCTTGGCATAATGAAATATTTTTTAGGGATTGAGGTTAATCAATCAACTAAAGGCATTTTTGTTTGTCAGTAAAAGTATGCAATAGACATCATCAAAAGATTTCACATGGAAGAATGGAATCCAACAGAAACCCCTATACCCGTAGGCACAAAATAAGCAAGAATGATGAAGGCCCTACAATGGACTCTACCCTATACAAAATTTTAGTATGCAGTTTGTTGTATCTTACAACAACTAGGCCTGACATTATGTATGCAACCAATCTTGTTTCCAGATTCATTGAATCCCCCAAAGATTCTCATTGGATAATGGCGAAACAAATTCTGAGATATGTTGCAGGAACTCTCAATTTCGGCTTATGGTACACTAAATCTGATAGCAATCAACTTTCTAGTTACATAGACAGTGATTTTGTAGGCAGCCTAGATGACATGAAAAGCACATCTCGACATGTTTTTCAACTGGGCACGAACCTAATCTCATGGGTGTCAAAGAAGCAGCCAATTGTTTCAATATCTTCTACAGAGGCATAGTATGTCGCTGCTACCTTAGATTCTTGTCAAGCTGTGTGGCTCAGAAGAATATTGAAAGATATGTCACATACAAAAAATGATCCAACTCCTATATTCTGTGATAATACTTCAACAATTTCTTTATCCAAAAATCATGTGTTTCACAAGAAAAGAAAACACATTGACACTCCTTTTCATTTTATACGCAAGCTAGTCAATAATGATGATATTGCACTACAATTCTATGGTTCTCGAGATCAGCTTGCTGATATCTTTACAAAGCCACTCGGAAAAACAGTTTTTGATTTTCAGAGACAACACTTAGGCATAATCAGTGCTGATGTTTGTAACTGTTGAGTTTAAGAGGGAGTGTTAAATATAATGTAACCTCAACAGTCTGTCTGTACACTGCCAGCTGTCCTAGCCAGCTGTACTTTCTATTCTTGATTTGCTTGAGACTATTTAGCTCAGCTATTTCCCATTGCATAATATTCCTTCAGACTAACTCCTTCAGACTTACTTCCGATTGTACTCGTCTTCTTATATTCTAATATACTTTTTCTGTTCTATTCTTTTTCTCTGCATTTCTTTCTTCACAATTTATCAAATCCGAATGTAAAGAGTTGTTATTAAAAATTACAAATTTGTATGCGAATGTGATAAAAGTTGAAATTGTGCTTTACTGTTATGAATTTTGTTTGGAAAGAATTCTTATTAAAAATTACAAATCCTTATGAGAATGTGATTAAAGTTGAAATTGTGCTTTATTGTTATGAATTTTGTGCGAATGTGATAAAAGTTAAAATTGTGCTTTATTGTTATGAATTTTGTTTGGATGTTTTGGTTCATTTTAAAACTATACAAATCATCTAATTTTCATCTGATTTTCATAAAATAATAGATAAAATTCTCATAAAAAAATAGAAAAACTGAACTTTTCTATTAGCAAAAATAAAGCGAAGCTAAAGTGATTTCAATATTCCTCGTACACTACCTGCATTTAACACTAAAATTAAAATACTAAATGTGATTAAAATTAAAAAAAACAATTACTAAATGTGGATAAATGGAGGATTCACCTATTAATTGGTTGGCTTCAGAGAATGTTGCTAGAGAATGGAATAAACTTTGAAGTGTAAAAGCAACTTTACAGAAATGCTAAGAGATGGGCTCAACAACCGAAGCTGGTTTTTCAATGCTAGGCATATCAAAGCCCATCTTCTCACTTCGGCCCAATCTGTCAATCGTCTTGAAAGATACCAGTTTTAACATGCAACACATTTTCTAATGTTTTCATTCATTACAAAAATTCAAATATACAGTGGAAAAAATGTAAATTTTAGTTCAAGACTATAATTAGATACCAGTTTTATCATGTACACATTTTCTACTGTTTTCATTCATTAAAAAAAACAAATATACAGTGAAAAAATATGTAAATTTTCGTTCAAGACTATAATTCACCTATACAGTGCAAAAACTGACGAATTTTTACAGTTTCATATGGTACTATTTCATCACTAGTGCTTGTTGGTAAAATCAAAGATACTTATGCTAATTCTGGAGCGAGTAATAGGTATACTCATCTCACATAGACCCCGTGAGCGAGTAGTAGGGTATTATATAGATTCAGTAAACTTATACTCAGTGTTGG
>ML783188.1:510545-538380 GCA_009831015.1 Picea engelmannii
GAGAAGCAGAACCCACAGTCACGATTATGATATCTTCAACCCTCCTGTCCATACAATGGCGTTAATTAGACTGT
This sequence comes from Picea engelmannii, assembly GCA_009831015.1. Classification (NCBI taxonomy): domain Eukaryota; kingdom Viridiplantae; phylum Streptophyta; class Pinopsida; order Pinales; family Pinaceae; genus Picea; species Picea engelmannii. Next base: position 510,620 of record ML783188.1, read on the forward strand.
TATAAAACCAGTATAACAATATCTACATTATAAAATGGTGTTAATTAGACTGGTATAAAACAAGTATAAAAATATCTACATTATAAAAAAAAAAGTATGTAGCAAGATAAATAATTCTTCTTATACCTTAATGCACATTGATCTGCCATAGTTTTGAGCAGATTGGGTGTTTCCTGGAAAGTATGCGGATCACATGTGATAACTATACATTTAGTACCACGGATCTATGTTATTATTACTGTATTCCCACCTCGTTTTAGGACGCGTGGCATCCTCCATTGCCACGTGCACGATTCCTGGAAAGATTCACTTGCAGAAACGTCTGCCCACACCTGCGATCCTTAGCTGTATAGTTACACGTTTTCCCACACCTGCCATCCTTATCTGTATGGAAGCTGCACGTTTGCCCACACCTGCGATCTTTAGCTGTATGAGAGACATGGGAAGACGTGGCGGAAATGTAATTCCGACCCTCTAACATGTTAAGGTGTAAATTGAGGTGAAGATGTAAATTGGTAAAAGTTAAAATGTAAATGTTAAATTGTTGGGTTACATTTTTGTTCATGCCATGCCATGCCATTTCTGTAAAAATTTAACAATTGATAATTTAATCTAGAATTTTTTTTTTAATCATGTTATATAAAAGTGAATAAAAAGTGAAGTGAACTGTAAAATTTTAACAATTCATAATTTAATCTAGTGATTTTTGTATCATGTTAATCTAGTGATTTTTGTATCATGTTATATAAAAGTGAAATAGTAAGTATGACGAAGTCAAGAATTGATAATTTAATCTAGATTTTTTTTTTAATCATGTTATATAAAAGTGAATAAAAAGTGAAGTGAACTGTAAAATTTTAACAATTCATAATTTAATCTAGTGATTTTTGTATCATGTTATATAAAAGTGAAATAGTAAGTATGACGAAGTCAAGAATTTATTCATAAATGTAAGGAGTTAATGTTTTCAATATCATTATAATAGATAATTTAATTTAGTTATTTTTTTATCATGTTATATAAAAGTGAAATAATAAATATGATGAAGTCAAAAGTTATAATTTAATTTAGTAATTTTTTTACTAAATAAAATAGTAAATATGATGAAGTGAGAATTTATTCATAAATGTAAGGAATTAATGTGATCAATATCATTATAACTTTATATATGTATATTTTAAACTTAGAAGTGATGGCTTTATGTGACATTTAATAGAAAAAACCCTAGCTTATCCTTTTAGTAGCCATTCCAAAATTCTTAGTTTATATATGAAAGTAAAATTAAAACCCTCCATTACACATAACATTAACATGTTGGAAATGTAATCTTAGAGATTGCTCACTTGTTTATATCTTTATGATATTAGCACAAATACATAATTGTGTAATTTTAGAGATTGCTCACTTGTTTATACCTTTATGATATTAGCACACATACATAATTGTAATTTATAATTAAAAATATTAAAATCATTTAAAATTAAATTATGCTAATTATTTAATCATTATAGTTGTAATGTATTTTTTATTAGGGTTAGGGTTATGTTAAGAATAGGGTTTATGTTAGAATTAGGATTATCTTAGAGCTAGGATTTGTAAATAAAATATGTTTATAAGTTTTTATCAACCACAATTATGTGATTGTCCTAGTATGTTGTTTATTCCTCGAATGTTCATGTTAAAATATTTATTTATTATTATGATATTTTAATGTTATGGGTGAGCACAAGAATTAACATTACACATCTCCTTAATAATTGGTTGTAAATACACTTCACTTCTCTTTATAAAATTATGAACCTAAATTCTTTTAATCATCACAAAATTAATATGAAAATCCTAAATAACTAAAATATTCATCTCACAATTATTTTTCCATCAATTCTTAACATATTCTTCAATTTCTCCGCGGTTTGGAATGGGCATACTAGATCTCTTTGGAATGGGCATACTAGATCTCTGCGGTTTTGAAATTATATCTCTACGGTTCGGTTTTGAACAGGAATAATACTTTTTTTTTCTTTTTCTAAGATTATATATCTAGGGTTTTGAACAAGAATAATACTTCTTTATTTATTTATTTTTTAGGAGATATTTTATTTCTAAGATTATATATCTAGGGTTTTAAACGAAAATAATCTCTCTAGTTTTTACCTATTTTACCGAGAATAATCTCTGTAGTTTCTTTGGACTTCTCTACCGTCTTTAGAAATTATTTTTTGGCTTCTTCAAATGGTTGAGCATTTGGACATATGAAATGAGGTGAGTCACTTTTTACTTGGATTCAATTTTAATCTTATATATATATATATATATATATATATTATTTTTTATTTTTTTTAATTTCAGAAGTAAAGGTTGGTTTAAGAGATAAATTCAATCCGTAATAATAATTGTTATATCTTTTTACTCTTCTTTTCAATATGAGCACTTCACTACATATTCCAAAAACTCACCCTAACAAGGGGAGGCCCCCCAAAATCACCCTAGATTATATGGAATGAGTAGAAAAAAAAAAGAGAAGAGAGAGATGTCAAAATCCAAATAGAGTTAGAAACATTAGAAAAAATGAGTGAAGAAAGAGACGTAAAATTCAAAATACAGCTGGAGGGAATGATTGATAAAAAAATTAAAGATACCATTCAAACTCAAATAGATGATAGATTCTTAGGGTTTAAGAGTGAATTGCAGACAATGAAGGATAGAATTCAAGAAATGGAAAAACATAAACAATCAACCCAAGAAGGAGGGGTTGAAGAAAATCACAACTTGAGAGATAGGATTAAAGAGCTAGAATAAAAACTAACGAACAATTTGACCCTCATTAATATGGAAAACAAATTGAACCCATCAAAGAGGAAATGAATAAGCTAATCAAATTGGACCATGAACGTAACAAAAGAGCCTTGAACCTCATAATTTTTTGTATAAAATAACAACAAGAGGAGGATACACTAGCAATAGTAAAAACAAAATTAAAAAATAAATCACAAATTGATACAACTTACCTCACAAAGATAGGCTAGGAAAAATAATTGATCACAAAGATAGGTTGATCTGTGTCAAAGTAAGTTGTAATGACCATAAATATAGCATACTTAGTAAATCTCCGATCTTAAAAGGGTTGGGAATATTTATAAATGAAGACCTCATTTCTGAATACCAAGGTGAATTAAAGAATGAAGCTCAAAAGGTAAAAGAAGCCAAGAAAGAAGGAAAATGGGCAATAATCAGAAATCGAAAAGCTATTGTTTGGGATAGAGACGAGAAGGATAATAATAAATAGGAATTTGGGATACTTGGGATCCTTTTTTGAAATTTTCGTGGCTTTCCATGGCACAAAGGTCCTATGATAAGTTGGATCCTGAGTTGTATTGATATTATCTGTCTAGATGAAACTTGGGATCATGAGGAGTCTAAGGTCCCTAACATGGAAGGATTTGTCTTCTGGTCGACATGGAACAAAAAATCCCACCGTAGAGGGATAGGATGCATAGCTTGTTATATTAGAAAAAATATTTCTCCTCACATTCAACTTCATAAGATTGACCCTCTTAATCAATACATTTGGATAGAAATTTCAGACACCAATGCTAAAAAGATGTATATAGCAATTTTTTATTTTTCACCTATTAATTCTACTTTTTATAAGAAAAATAATCTAGATAAAAATTGTCCCTATAATAATTTAGAACAATATATTTATAATTTGAAAAATGAAGGTAATATCCTCCTGCTAGGAGACTTTAATGCTAGGACTACAACTAAAAAAGCTACTCTTTTAAGTGATGACTCCAACCATAATCCTTTATGGCTAGATGAGGACCTTGTTTTATATAATAGCTACAAAGGAAGCTTTGAAGACCTAATTGAGAATTTTTTTGGTACTGAGTTGGTCAAACTCTATAGCTCTCAAGACCTAATAATTTGCAATGGATTAATGAAGTGGACAAACTCCAACCAAATGACCTGTATTCATGGGCTAGGTAGTAGTGTTGTAGATTATGTGATATCTGATATTCCCGTTTCCAACCAAATAACAACTTTTGACCTTTTAAATGACCATGAGCCTAACTCTGATCATAAACGTTTAACCCTAACTCTAAAATTTTCCATGCATAGGAGCACCATTGAAGAGAATTCTGATAATCAAAGGAATTTACACTTTGACAAAAGGAAAGTTGACATTTTATTAAAGGATTTAAATAGTAAATTAAAACTTCTAACTTATAAGGACAACATTGAAGAACTCTATCATAATTTTACAACTACCCTTTCCACTTCCATTAACAAGTTCTCTTTCCAGGTGTCCCACAAAAAGAATAATAGAACAACCAACCCTTGGTATGATAAAAAATGTAAAATTTCTAGGAAAGCCATTAGGGATGCTTCTAATGAGTCCTTAAAAATTGATAAGATCAATATGTACAAAGTCCTAATTAAAAGGAAAAAATGATACTATATCAATAAAAGGCAAGAGCAACTTTCACAACTATACAAGTTGGATCCTAAGAAGTTCTCGAGCCAAATTCTAAAACACAATACTAAAGAAAATAATAGGATTCCCTTAACGGACTGGAATTCCTACCTTAAAAGTCTTTACGAGTTCCCTAATGCCATGGACACCATTCCTATTCTCCCTACAAAGAAATAAGTTTTTTCTTTAGATGACATAGAGTTCGGGGTTAAGCGGCTCGTAAATGGGGAAGATAAGGATATTGAAGGCTACCAAGATGAAATTTTTAAAATCGAAGGGCTAATCCTTATCCCTCACATACACAAGCTCTTCAATTTAGCAGTCAACCAAGGCTTCCCTAAACCCTGGATGCAAAGCCTCATTGTTCCTATTTTTAAAAATGGGGATAAAAACATTCCCTCTAATTATAGGACCATTATGATTAGCCCGATTTTAGCCAAGCTTTATGGAATTATTTTGGAAAAGAAGATTAACATTTGGCTAGAAAGACACAGTAAAAGAGCTAAAGGCCAGGCCAGATTTAGGAGATATCACTCAAATTTGGACCATCTTGTTACCTTTAGGATCATTGCAGAGGAGTTCTGCAAAACTAAAACCAATCTTTTTTGTTGGTTTGTTGATTTTAGAAAATATTTTGACATGGTTACTAGGAAAAACCTTTGGAATAGGTTGGAAGAGATAAAAGTGCCTCTCGAGTTGAGGGTTTCTACAATAAGGATGTATGGGAACGTTATTGCTAAGTTTAAAAACATCGAGGGCTAGTTAAAAGAGATTAACTACAATATCAGAGTCAAACAAGGTTGTCCCTTGTCCCCTACCCTTTTTAGCATTTACATTGATAAATTAGAAGAATTCTTGGAAAAAATAGGTTGTGTCAGCCCTACTCTCACTGGTATAGTCATCAATCTTCTTCTTTATGCCGATGATATCGTTCTTATGGGAAGGAGTCCCCATGATCTTGAAAACCAACTAAGAATCCTCAAGGATTTTTACTCCAATATGGGTATGACTGTTAATACTGATAAGACTAAGGTCATGATGAATAAATCCAATAAGATCCCTTAAGATACCTTGGTATATGACAAAAACAACTTGGAGGAAGTGACTTCATAAAAATATCTTGGAATTGATATTCACCACAAGCTTAATTGAAATTATAGCATTGAGAAAAGGATTATTGGGGGATGGAAAGCTTATTATGGGCTTGAAAACAATTGTAAATTAGCTGAACTTTGGAGTTGGGATAAAAAGAAACTCCTCTTTGAATTCTTGTTACACCTGTTATTCTTTATGGATGTGAAGTCTGGGGCTATAGTATCTCTCGTGAATCCTGGAGAAAGATAGAGAAAATACAAAAGAATTTTATAATCTATAATCTCAAAATTAAAGGAAATACACCCTATCCCATCCTCCTCATAGAAACAAGCCTCTCCCCCATTGAGAGCATGGCTATGACTATATACCTAATGTATAGGAACAAGTTAAACAACATAGAAGACAAGAGACTACCTAAAATTTCTTCCAAATCAAGTCATAACCACCATCGACTCAAGCGAGCATGGAATAAAGATGCCCAGTCTTGGCTAAACTATTGGGGAATTATGGAAGAAACTATTTTGTAGAATAAAGATACTATTAAAAAAAACGTCAAATCAAAATTTAAGGAAAAAATGTGGCATGATAAAGAGTTAGAGGAAAAAAGAAAATTAATTTATTATAAAGATGTAATCAACCCTAATCTAGAAGATCAAAATTATCTATCTGTTTTGCCAAGTGTAAAGAAAAAAATAAGCATTGCTAAGATAAAAGCAAATTCTCACGAGCTCCATAGTGAAACTAGGCGTTGATCAATTCCTAAAATGCCATGGGATGAAAGAGTGTGTCACCTTTCTGACACTAAGAAGGTTGAAGATGAAAAACTCTTTCTCTTATATTGTCCAGCCTATACCCATATTAGATCTCATTTTCAAAATATTGATCACACTACCACAGAAACACAGAAACAAAATTCTAAAGAATCACAAGTAACCACTTACCCTCTTAAGGTCCGATGGACCAATTAGGTCTTAGTGGACGTTAATCATCATCATCATCATCATCATCATAAATATAATTACAAACATAACCAAAATTTATTTTCTATCATCAAACCAAATAGAACTTTAAATATTCTATTGATACTTGTTTTAAAAAACATTTATTTATAATTTAAAAAACTATATTATCGCGTTTAAAAATATGAGAATAAGGATATACTAGTTCTTGTGTGAAGCAATCTCTAAATGATTTTATAAAGAACTGTGCATTTTTATTAAGTAAATATTAAAAAACACACATTAAAATTGTGACCTACAACCATAAAAGAATAATGCACTTGTTGCGTCCTTATTGAAACAATGTTCATCTAATAAGCAGAAACCTAAAAATATATTTAAAAATAAAAAACATTTTCAAAGAGAAAAATCATTTCACATTATTTATAAATGTAGAGCATAAAACTAACAATATAAGCATATAATTTAGTATTGCATGTTTTATTTGTTTAATTCTACTTTAATAAATAAACATAATTTAATAATCATAATTTTTATATGTAATATTTTTTTATAAGAACAATAAAATTATTGTTTTAATAACGAAATTTGAAAATAAATTAATATGGAGTTATGGATAAAAACGTGGATGAGTAATAAATGGAACTGTTGATATTTGAAATTATTGTGAAGAAAATTTTCACCATAGAAATATAAAAAAATATGCAGATTGTGTAAGTTTTTTCATTTGAAATTATTGTGAAGAAAACTTTCACCACAGAAATATAAAAAATATGTAGATTGTGTGAGTTTTTTCATTTTTTATAATTATTTTTTAATGTTTATTTTTTCATTTTTTCAATTTATTAGAATCCCACTAATTACAATTTTCCCTATATTGTACTTGTAGCTTCCTTATCTCAACTATTTTCTTTCCATTTTTGTTTATTATTGAAACAACTTTTGAAAATATATTGACAATGTATTTTTACATGATGGTTATTGTAAGAGTGTTAATCATGTGTCCATGCTTGTGTTGTAGGTGGGAGTGGACATATTAATTCCCAACATTTGTATAGTATGTTTCTAATGCAACACAAAATAAAACATATTTTAAACAATGGTGATGGGATGAGTAAATAATAAAAGTAATTTCATTTTCTTGTGTAATTTTTTTTCCTCAAAAGAATTACAACGGGGAAGAATTTTCCTCAAATGAGTTCAACAAATTTTGTGAAAAATTTGAAATTAAGGAATGAAGACCTAAAAGAAGAAGTTTACATAGAAAAACAATAACTAGGAAAAGAAGAACAAGTGTATATATTGAAGAAGGCACTCTATGGTCTTAACCAAGCACCCAGAGTATGGTATGCAAGATGATTGGATAAGTACCTGCTGCAATAAGGATTCAAAAGAGGCATGTCTAATATAAATATCTATCTTAGAATTGAAAAAGACAGTTTCTTAGTCACAATGGTCTATGTGGATGACATCATATTTGGCTCCAACAATGATGAATCAAGTTATAAATTTGCTCAAGAAATTTCAAATGAGTTTGAAATGTCTATGATTGGAGAGCTAAATTTCTTCCTTGGACTTCAAATCACTCATTCATCAAAAGGAATTTTTATTACTCAGTCCAAATACCTGAAAGAGATACTTAAAAAGTTTGGAATGGATGAAAGTGAAAGTGTTATCACTCCAATGACAATCAGTTGCAAAATCAACAAGGAAAATGAGAAACCTTTTATAGATTCAACTCTCTACAAATATATGGTTGGGATCCTACTATATTTGACTGCATCCAAAACTGATATCATGCAAGAAACAAGAATGGTGGAAAGATTTCAATCATCTCCCAAGGAATCACATGTGATGGCTATCAATAGAATATTTAAATATCGTAAGGTCAAATCAAACTTTGGCATATAGTATCCAAGTAAAAAAGGATTTGAATTGATTTCCTACACATGTTGATTGGGATGGTAGTGTGGATGAAAAAAAAAGAACTAGTGGAAATGCATTTTTCTTAGGAAAATGTCTAGTCTCATGGTTAAGTAGAAAACAATCATCATCTTCACTATCTACAACAGAGGAAAAATGTATTGTAGCTATTGAATGTTTCACTCAAATATTATGGATGATAAAAACATTGGAGGATATTAAAATTGAATGTAATTAGATGACACATATCTATTGTGACAATACAAGTGCCATCAACATCTCCAAGAATCCATTCATGCATGTAAAGACCAAACATATACCCATCAAGTATTATTTATTGAGAGAGAAAGTTAGTGAAAAAAAAGTTATATTAAAGTACGTTGGTTCAAAGGAGAAGATAGCATACATATTAACTAAATCCCTTCCTAAAGAATAATTTGAACATCTAAGGAAAAATTGGGAGTAATCTATCTACAATAATAAAAAAATATTCATGATGGCATGGGGACAAATGCTTATATGGGGAGAAAAAAAAATGACAAGTATTGTCACTTAAAACAAAAGAAGGTTGAGTAGTAGACAACTAGTGATGGAACTCATTATGGTATTAGAGGCCTCTAAATTGATGTCAAAGGGGGATAAAATAATGGTAAAACAATTACTCATTGTTATGGGAGAGTTTTGTTTTACAATGTGTTGACATCAATGGAAAATGGGGATATTGATGGAAATATTGTGTTTGCATTGATGTCAACATAAACACAATAAGTAACATAGTGGAGTATGAAATGGAACTATAGTAAAATCTACATGAATATTGAGTTACAAGAATGCACTAGACTACTAGAATACATGGGATTGTGTGGTCAATTTCTTTTAAAGAATGAAATAATGAAACAATTTCAATTACTACATTGGTCGAGTCGAGTTTTCCGGGTGATTGTATCGTGATGAAGATAATGAATACTATTGATTACCCCTCTTGAATACTTTCTTGTGCGCTATCATTTTAGAGTGCGGTCAAAGGGAAAGTTGTTGATGCAACACTGACAACCCTTGAGTCTATCAGATCAACACGGTAGTCAATATTGTGTAGCGATTTGTTGGCATCATTTTTGCTAGGCAAAATTTGGATGACCCTTTAGACCCAAGCAATTTCCAGCAACAACCAATGGTTAGATCGACTCAGGTGGTCAATTGTTAAATAAATTGTTATTAATATCAATGATTAGTAAGTGATCAAATATATGTCAAAGGTTAGTAAGTAATTAAATATAAATGTGAACCTTAATAAATACAAAAGTGGAAATGAAAGTTGATTAAATATAATATAAATTTAATATCTAACAAAAGTTGAAAGGTTAGGTAGAAGTGGATTTTACTTAAATGATGAGTAAATATGAAAGTGGAAGAAAGAAAAAAGTAAAATTTAAGTTGGATTAAAGAAAAAGGTAAAAGTGAAATTGGATTAAAGAAAAAGGTATAAGTCGAAGTGGAGTTAAAGAAAAAGGATAAAATTTAAAGAGCACATGGTAATTTCAAACCATGGTGGTATTTACTTATGGTAAGGTAAAAAGTGAATTAAATCATGATAGTCAAAATATATTAACCCAATTCAAAAGATGACTAAACGATATAAAAGAATCAATGGTTTATTGGGATGAATTAAAATAGTATGATTAATATATTATATTGAAAAAAAAAATACTTTTAATGAAGAAATGCATTCATGTATTGAAGAGGTACATTGGTTCATTGTTATTTACAAAAAGACACAATGATTCAATTTCATATACTTACTGGATGACTATATAAAAAATAAAATATGTTGAAATAAGGTGTGACTCGATGATTTAATAATAAGATCTAAATAGAAGAAGAGTCCAAAGGAAGAAATTGAATTTTGAAGATTAAAAGCTAGAGTGAGAGTGGAAGGGTGGAGCAAGGGAGGATTAAATTCCTCTAATTGTTGGAGCCTGAACAACATGGAGTTGTAGATTCCTCAAGTTAGTGCTTAAAAAATAGGGGATTGATGTCTCATTTAGTTGTTGCTCAAAACATGGGATTTCTATCTCCTCGAGTTGGTGCTAAAAATAGGGGATTTTTATCTCCTTGAGTTGGTGATCAAAAGAGGGGATTTTTATCTCCTTGAGTTGGTGCTCAAAAGAGGAGATTAATGTCTCCTACAAGTTGTCACTTGTAAATGAGATGTGACGTCCCCCCCCCAAAAAAAAAAAATTGAAATTTAAATTTGCAGATTTTTTTTTCCGTTTTTAGTAAATTCGAATTTGGAATTTTTTTTCCATTTATGCCAATTCCAAAATTTGAATTTGATAATTGTAATTAATTATTATGATTGTTGGGCAAAGACCTGATTTGACCCAACTAATTATTTGATTATGACGCTTGTATGAAAACAAAATATTTTATATTGATTGCAGGAGGACAAATGGAACAACCATGTTAAATTTAGTTGACGATGACTCCATGAGTGGGGAAAACGTTGAAATTACCTTTAGGATGATTTTTACAAGTGGAAAATCAATGATTTGGCTAGTGGTAGACCCTAAAAATCAGGGATTTAGAAAGATGCAAAAATTCCCAAGGGAGGGAAAGAAGACCTAGGCAAATTGATAAGTAACATATGTGAGGAGGAAAGATGCTACCAAGTATGTTTGGGAAGGAGACTATTGATTTTTTTTTTCCTTGATGTTATGAACACTATGTGAGTGTGAGGCAAGAGGAATCAGATGGAATTGAAGGACATTGTTGAAGAGGAGATTTTCAAGTTCTCCCTCATGGATTCATGGTCAAGCTAGGGGGTGAATGAGGCAAGTGATTTTGGCTTCCCTATTCTATGGTTTGGAGGAATGTGGTTGTTCCCTTTGTCTCCCTGTGAACTGGTTCAGATATGTTAATCTTTCCTTTCTCTGTTTGGATGATTATATATATACCCGATGTAATGCATCGGGTTATGCTAGTGTGAAATATTTCAGGAATGGAATCTGGTCGTTTGTGTAAAGTTTATAACATATAAAAAAAATTTGGAAATGTTTCTCCTGTAATTAAATTTCTAGGCAAAATTATCTATGTTTAAATGAATCTGAAACAAATTCTATCTACAGGTGTATGTTTATTGTTGTTATTAAATTTCTAGGCAGAACCATCTATGTATGATTGGATTTGAACAAGTCTATGTATATATCACATTTATATTTCCATATATATATACATATATATAGTCATATTGATCCAATTGTAGTTGGTACTTTGCATAGGCTTTATTGATTAAACAAAAATTAAATGATTGTAACCAAAAAATCAATTATACAGAAATATGTTGACATAGTATACAAACAAACAAATTATTCCAACCAGAAATCAATTATGATAATAAGGGAGTTACAAAATAGTGGGAACTATATGGAAATAATTGAATATATCTATAAATTGTTTCCCTTTGACAGAGTACTACCATTGATTATATAGCATCCTCGCTATACCATTGAAGAATTTTTGGATAATCTCATTGTACTTACTACATAAAGTCAATTATGGTACTACATGGTTATACCACAAATATTGTTGCTACAGTTTTAATACTTGGATACATAAATAGTGAAGAAATCAGTCTGTATAGACTTACTGCGTTTAAAATGGAATTTCTTCTGGATCTATTTCAGACCGCATAAAATTTCATTTGTATATATAAGTACAGAACAAAGGTTATTTATACATCATAACCTAATATGAATAATTATACAGAGTCATAGTCCTCACCATTTATCGAAGTAGGCTGAGACAAGTTTGGAATATCAATATAAGCATACGGTATTGAACAATCATATAGAGTAACATATCCATACATAGAATATCGATATATATGTTTAGATCTATACAAAGGTTTGATATTCTAGTTTTTCTCCTTTTCGAGGCGCCTGGTTTTTGGTCCATATATAAATCCCCTAAAAGAAAACATAAGTTCCTTTCCTTACATTACATGATTGTAATTTGGACTGTAAATATAATAGACAATAAAATACAAATCGAAACACAGTGTGAAAGAGTAAACGAGTACACGATTAAAAGTAGAAAATCGAATGAAATTCATTTCCATTAGATCCAAGAAGAAAAATCAATACGCAATAACTATCCTTAGAATTATGTTGATATCTTTTTTCTAGAATTGTTCATTAAGAGACCAAATTGCTCAACAGAGGTCACTATCCGTATTGCCCTAAAATCGAATACTCAACGTATAAAATTTAACCACATGTGAATTCATCTAGATATACATTAATAAGGTAAAAATCCCTTATGATCGTTGAACTTAAAATACAGAGATACAGGGCCAAGCTATCCCTTGAATAGACTCTACTGTTCATGACACTCACCCTTTCAACTTAAAATTATATCAGAAAAAGGAAGAAAAACACCTAGGGTACTCTTTAAGAGTAACGAATTAAAACTCGAATACCTTTTGAGATTTTCACCAGGAGTCTATACCCGAATCTATGCACGGTCGAAGTCCCTGCAAGGAATTTTTTTCAAGTTACATTAGTATTGTATAATAACAGCAGAATGGACAGAACCTTTAATAGAATAATGAATGATAGGAAGAGTTTAATGAAATGTGGCACTCAACTCACGGTGGGAGAACTGGAGTCTTTTCCTCTGTCGTATCTGGTCTTATAAACGTCCCAGGTTGAGGGGAGGATGGTCGAGGGATTTCTGATGGGTACCCTCATAAACACAGAGCCCCATGATTAGATCTTCGTTTCCAATCCTTTAAAGAATAAGAATGATAGTTTCAATATTAAAGAAAATTAATGCTTCAACCAAGAAATATCTATAAGAACGCTTCGACTTCACAGACCTTCATACAAAACAAGTACATATGTCTCCATGAGTACCGTAACTTTCTATAACTTTGACCCAAAAGAAAAACGAATACACAATGAAGCTCTAGAACTTGTTAGGGACTTACGAATGCGTCTTAAGGGCTATAAAGTTTTGATTAGTACTCCAGACATGAACTTAACGTGAAACACTACATTAGATTCGAACGTATAAGGTATATATGAATGGAAAGAAAATGTAGACAACTTAAGAAGTAAGAAGCTCCGAATAGGTAATACACAAGAAGAATTCTAAAGAATTTACAGTCGGGGTATCCTGCCTTAAATTATAGAATCGGTACCTATACCTGGACGTTTATGCTTGGGGTAGCAGAGGAAATTCCGAGGGGAATTCCAAACCCCGAACAATAATAATAATCCTCTCTCTCTCATAACTATGCGTTTAAAAACCTAAAGCTTAAGGAGCAGTCCAGTATACTGAAATTGCAAATTTCCCCATGACCGAAGTAGACTTTCCACAGAGCCAAATCTTTGAAGGAAAGAAATTGTTTACCAAGAATTCGTAAGAAATACAAATAATGGAATGACCAAAATCCCTCTCGACTTTTCTTACTCATCACAAACAACGACAAGAGTATCGTAACTTACCATGAAGATAGGTAGTTCCTGCATATTCCACCAGGGGAAAACCTCCAGAGTGTCGACTACCATCGTAGAGCAGGAATGCGTAAGGAAGAGACAAAACCCTAAACTCTAGGTGGGAGAACCGCAATGGAGCATTAACCATTACTACACAGATTGATAGTAGGAGTACGAAGGCGCTATTCAACCATGTGACATAATAGAGGTGGCATAAGTGTATTGAATACAGGGTGAGTGGTGGCCTTGGAATGAAAAATCGAAGGACCTCCATTAATAGACTGGATAGAGGGTTATTAAGTTCGACTGACAGAAAAACCCTCAGAATTCTTGTCGAGTTAATGCACTATCATGAATCGCTCATTGATCAGTTAAGAAGATTTAGTTTGTTAGCCCTTCGGTTCGACTACGGGGAGGATCAGTTAGGATTAGAGTGAGTTGAAAGTTATGTACCTTTTAATTCTTACAAGCTACGACCCTTAACCCTTGAGTTTCTCCTTTTATAAAAGTAAATTGTTCGTATTCAAGTAAGGGACCATACATAGGGGTGAGGGTTAAATTGTTTATAGGACTAAAATTCCTCTATATTCCATAAATGTATGGATATAATTATATTGTGTCTATTAATAAGATGGAAGGTGATGCCAAAGTCAGTTATTAAATAGGAGAAGGAGGTTCATAGTAGTTCAATTGTCGTTAATAACTTCATTGTTTGAAGACTAGGAGAAGTAATGTTTCCCAAACCTACTAATAATTTTTTTTTTTTTTTGGATAAATTAGGGTACATTACATATGGTATCAGAGAAAAAAGTTACAACACTGGGACTAAACAGGGATACATTAGTTTCTTAGTATATATTTCGATTTATGTAAAACTAATAAATCTTATGATTACAAACAGAAAGCCATTTTTGTTTTGTGTTAATTATGGAATCTCAGAAGGTTGCATAAATAAGGATGGAAGGAAATCCGCAGTAGGGACCTCCTAGAGATCCAACGAAGAATAGTGATGGAAGCTCACCCATGGAGGTGTTGGAAACAAGAAGGAATCTTATTGTCGAACTGCAGATTTTCAAAGCCGCAATGAAAAATTGAAGAAATCACAGTAGGGATAGCAAGAGATAAATGAAGTCTTGATGCGAAGTATAGTGACCAAGAAAAGACCAAAAGACGATAACCATGACGAAGAGGTCAGCAAAAGGGCCTCTAATAACTCTGGGCCGAAAATAGAAAAAGGAGATAGTTCATCTGAAGGAACACCTTCAGCTGAAGACAAAACTAAACCAGACAGAAAAATAAAACAAGTAGACCACCTTGAAGGAAAATTTAAAAATATTAAATCGGCTACCTTTGATGGAGAATCTAGGACAGGGGAAGAAGTTGAGGCATGGTTGTTGGACATAAAAAAATACTTCTATATCTACAATTATTCCAACAACATGAAGGTCAGAATGGCCATCTACAATTTGAAAGGGAAGGCCAACATTTGGTGGCAAGAACTGAAATTGGCCAAGGGCCTAAAGGCTAAACAATTGGAATGGTCTGACTTTAAGAAGTATTTTAAGAAACAATAGCTTTCTGAAAGCTATTATGAAAGGAAGACGAAAGAATTTTACAGGTTACGACTTGGACAAATGACGATGGAGGACCTTATAAATAAATTTATGGAACAACTAAGGTTCGTATCGTACATCCAGGAGGATAAGGTAAAAATCTAACGATTCTTAAAGTATCTACCACAGTCCTACAGGGATAGAATTGAGTTTGACAACCCCAAATCCTTCAGTGAAGTATTTAGGAAAGAACAAATGTGCTATGACCAATATAAATAGTGGGTAGGGTTTCCCAAAGCTTGGAAGGATAAGAAACAAGACCGAATGAACCAACGGAAGAACAGGTACCAACCATCTCCTTATTGGAATGCAACAATAAGTTTTCCAAGAAAGGATTTTCACTCCAATCATCCAAATATGCAAGGCAACGATATACCGGTAAACCTAGGAATGAAGAAGTTTAGGGATAGCTCCCACAAGCCATTAAAGTGTTGGGAATGTGGAGAGCCTCATCTAAGGAGGAACTGTCCATGTTTGATTTTAGCAAATAAAGCTATTGTTCATAATTTGTAGGAAGCCTTGATGGCGGGAGATGTGGGCAAAATCCTACATCGGATAAATGCATCCATAGATGGTCGACAAGCTGACCACCATTCCTCGGTGGTAGAAATTGAAGGTAAAATCAATAACACTCGAATTTCTGTTTTAATTGACCCTAGAGCTACGTTAATTTATATTAATCCTGATGTGGTAGAGTCAAATAAACTAAAGAAACTGAAGCATGCAAAATCATGGCTTATACAATTAGCAATTGGTACTAAAAGGAAAGTAGTTGACTTTGTTAAAAATTTTGAGTTCATCTTAGATGGTCAAAATATAAGAACAAATCTAAATATCCTACCACTAGGATCTTACGATATGATTATCGGGATGGATTGGTTGGAGCAACATAAAGCAGTACTAGACTTTTATACAAAGATACTTAGCTATAAAGATGATTTTGGCACTGTTAGAACAGCCGAAGGCATACAAAAACCTGTATCAGTCGGACAAGTTTCAATGATGCAACTTAATAAATGTATTAGAAAGGGATGTCAAGGTTATGCTATCCAAGTGATGAATCTATTAGAAAAAGAAGATAAGCCAAAGTTAGAAGACTTTGCTATCCTACATGAATTCAGAGACATGTTTGTGGATGAGATACCATAATTACCTCCTATAAGGGAAATAGACTTCTCCATAGACCTACTACCCAGTTCAACCCCTATCTCAAAATCACCTTACTAAATGAGTCTACCATAACTAACAGAATTAAAAATACAATTACAAGAATTGTTGGACAAAGAGTACATCAGACCGAGTGTCGCACCTTGGGGGGCACCAGTCCTCTTTGTGGAAAAGAAAGATCATACTTTAAGACTATGTATCTATTATAGACAACTGAACAAAATGACAATTAAGAACAAATACACCTTACCAAGGATAAATGATTTGTTCGATCAAGTAGATGGGGCCAAGATATTTTCAAAGTTGGATTTACGATCCAATTATCATCAAGTTAGGATAAAAGATGAGGACATAAACAAAACATCTTTTTGGACAAGATATGGACACTATGAGTTCATAGTCATACCATTCGGACTCACTAATGCACGAGCCACGCTTATGTGCCTGATGAACAATATTTTCAGTCAGTACTTAGACAAGTTCATGGAAGTATTTATCGATGATATTATAGTCTATTCAAAAACAGAGGAGGAACATGATGAACATTTAAGAATAGTTCTACAAACATTGAGGAAACACAAACTGTATGCCAAATTTGACAAGTTTGACTTCTATCCAAATGAAATACAATATCTAGGACATGTAATTTCAGCAGAAGGCATTGTCGTAGACCCAAAAAACACATTATCCATTATGGAATGGCCAGTACCTAAGGATGTAGCGGATATACGTTCATTCATGGGAATCACCAGATATTACCACAGGTTTATAGAAGGGTTTTCCAAGATATCCTACCCTATCACGTCATTACAAAAGAAACGAACCAAGTTTAACTAGTCAGAGAAGTGTCAAGACAGTTTTAACAAACTGAAGGGATTATTGACAACTGCACCCATATTGAAGGTAGCAGACCCAAATAAACACTTCACCGTATGTGTTGATGCAAGTAAAGAAGGACTAGGTGGTGTCCTAACTCAAGAAGGACATGTTATTTGTTATGAGTCCCAGAAATTAAAAGAACAAAAGCGAAATTATGTCACTCGTGACTTAGAATTGGTAGCAGTAATACACGCCTTAAAAATGTGGCGACACTACATAATGGGCATAAAATTTCTACTATTGACGAATAACAGTGGGGTGAAATATCTGTTTAGCCAACCGGATCTTAATGCAAGACAAACAAGATGGTTATCCTTCTTGAGCGAATTCGTCTTCGAGGTCAGACATATCAAGGTTAAGGAAAACAAAGTAGCAGACGCTTTAAGCAGAAGAGTCCATGGGTTATTTGAGATAAATATCAGCAGGGAAGAAAGTGATCTGGAACAAAGGGTAAGGACAACAGGTACTAACGACGGAAATTACAATATGATGATGGCAGAATTACAAAACAGTACTGCAAACTCAGATAAACCAGATCTAAGTATCGACAAGAAGGGACTATTACAATTTAAAAACAGACTTTACATACCGGATTCAACAGAGTTAAAATTAACATTTTTGGACGAAGTGCATAAGAAACTGTATTCTAGCCATTCAGGTTACCAGAAAACAATAACAACACTTAGAAAACTATTTTACTAGCATAATATTAAGGGCGAAACAATAGAGTACTTGGCTAGGTGCCAAGATTGTTAGCAGGTTAAGGTCGAGCACCAACATCCAGCCAGCCTATTACAGCCATTACCAGTACCAAAATGGAAATGGGAGACCATATCACTGGACTTTATAACAGGTTTTCCTAAAACTCAGAAATAGAATGATTCTATCATGGTTGTAATCGATAAAATTAGTAAGTATGCACACTTTGTTCCTGTAAAGTCTACTTTTAAAGCTATAAACATTGCTGAAATATTCATGAAAGAAATTTTTAGACTGCATGGTATTCCTAAAATGGTGATTTTAGATAGAGACGTAAAATTCACATCCACCTTTTGGAAGGAATTGTTTGCAGGGATAAATACTAATTTGAATTTCAGTATGAGTTATCATCCACAAACGGATGGACAGACCGAAAGGACAAACCAAATCATAGAGGATATGCTCTGTATGTATGTAAGAACAAAACCGAGCAAGTGGGAAGACTACCTGCACTTGGTAGAATTCGCATATAACAATGGGTACCAAACTTTAGCTAAGTTGAGCCCTTTCGAAGTACTGTATGACAGAAAGGGTACGACTCCAATTAGCTAGGATAACCTGGATAACACACTCATGGTTGGACCATAAATGCTCCAAGAAATGGAGAACATGGTAAGAAAGGTACAACAAAACTTGAAAGAAGCACATGAAAGACAAAGGAGCTATGCAGATCAGAAAATAAGACACTTGGAATTTCAAGTGGGAGACCATGTTTATTCGAAATTCAAAGCCTGAAAAATCCCGTTGACGTTAGGGAACTATGCCAAGATGGAACCTAGGTTTTGTGGGTCCTTCGAGATACTAGCTCGAATTGGAACCGTAGCATATCAACTTGCAGTTCCAACTAATCTAAGAATTCATAATGTATTTCATGTCTCCTTGTTGAAAAAGTATATTCATGACCCTACTCATATGATTGATTGGAACTTGGTGCAGGTGGATCCCCTGCACATTCTGGATCGGAGAGAAATAGCACTTCGGAATAGAGTAGATGCTCAAGTAAAGGTGCAATGGAAGTACTTTAGTCCTGAGGAGGCCACTTGGGAGTTGGAGGGAGATTTGAGGAAATCTCATCCAATCCTGTTCCAAGAATGGAATGAACACTGAGGACAATGTTTTACTGAAGGGGGAGAGGATGTGACATCTCCCAAAAAATAAAATATTTTTGAAATTTAAATTTGCTAAAAAATTATTTCATTTTTAGTAAATTCAAATTTGGAATTTTTTTTCCATTTATGGCAATTCTCAAATTCAAATTTGATAATTGTAATTAATTATTATGACCATTGGGCAGAGACCTGATTTGACCCAACTAACTATTTGACTATGACACTTGTATGAAAAAAGAATATTTTATATTGATTGCAGGAGGACAAATGGAACATGCATGTTAAATTTAGTTGACCATGACTCCATGAGTGGGGAACATGTTGGAACTACCTCTAGGATTATTTTTACAAGTGGAAAATCAATGATTTGGCAAGTGGAAACACCTGAAAATCAAGGATTTATAAAGCTACAAAAATTCCCAAGGGAGGGAAGGAAGACCTAGGAAAATTGATAAATAGCATATGTGAGGAGGCAGGACGCTGCCAAGTATGTTGGGAAAGGAGATTATTCATTTTTTTTCCTTGTTTTTATGAACACTATGTGAGTGTGAGGTAAGAGGAATCAGTTGGAATTGAAGGACATTGTTGAAGAGAAGATTTTCAAGTTTGCCCTCATGGATTCATGGTCATGCTAGGGGGTGAATCGAGCAAGTTATTTTGGCTGCCCTATTCTACGGTTGGGAGGAACGTGGTTGTTCCCTTTGTCTCCATGTGAACTGGTTCATATATGTTTATCTTTCCTCTCTCTGTTTGAATTATTATATATATATCCTATGTAATACATTTGGTTATGCTAATGTGAAATATTTCAGGAATGAAATCTGGTCATTTGTGTAAAGTTTATAACATATGAAAAAATTCTGGAAATGTTTCTCGTGTAATTAAATTTCTAGGAAAAATTATCTATGTTTAAATGAATCTGAAACAGATTCTATCTACAGGTGTATGTTTATTCCCATTATTAAATTTCTAGGCGGAACCATCTGTGTATGATTGGATTTGAACAAGTCTTTGTATACATCACATTTATATTTCCATATATATATATATATATATAGATCCAATTGCAGTTGGTACTTTGCGTAGGCTTTATTGATTAAACAAAAATTAAATGACTGTAACCAAAAAATCAATTATACAGAAATATGTTGACATAGTATACAAACAAACAAATTATTCCAACCAGAAATCAACTATGATAATAAGGGAGTTACAGAATAGCAGGAACTATATGGAAATAATTGAATATACCTATACATTTTTTCCCTCTGACAGAGTACTACCATTGATTATATAGCATCCTCGCCGTACCATTGAAAAATTTTCTAATAATCTCATCACTTACTAGATAAAGTCAATTATGGAAGTACGCGGTTATACCGCAAATATTGTTGCTACAATTTTAATACTTGGATACATAAACAGTGAAGAAAATAGTCTGTATAGACTTACTGTGTTTAAAACAGAATTCCTTCCGGATCTAGTTCGGATCGTATAAAATTCCGTTTGTATATATAAGTACAAAACAAAGGTTATCTATATATCATAACCTAATATGAATAATTATACAGAGTCATAGTCCTCACCATTTATCGAAATAGGTTGGGACAAGTTTGGAATATCAATTTAAGCATACAGTATTGAACAATCATATAGAGTAACATATATATACATAGAATATTGATATATATGTTCAGATCTATACAAAGGTTTGATATTCGGGTTTTTCTCCTTTTTGAGGAGTCTGTTTTTTGGTCCATATATAAATCCCCTAAAAGAAAACATAAGTTCCTTTCCTTACATTGCATGATTGTAATTCGAACTGTAAATATAATAGACAATAAAATACGAATTGGAACACAATGTTAAAGAGTAAAGGGGTATAGGATTAAAACTAGAAAATCGAAGAAATTCATTTCCATAAGATCCAAGAGGAAAAATCAAGACGGAATAACTATCGCTAGAATTATGCTGATATCTTTTTTCTAGAATTGTTCATTAAGAGACCAAATTGCTCGACAGAGGTTACTGTCCGTATTTCCCTAAAATTGAATACTCAACATATAAAAGTTAACCACATGCGAATTCATCCAGATATACATTAATAAGGTAAAACTCCCTTATGACCGCTGAACTTAAAATACATAGATACAGGGTTGAGCTATCCCTTGAATAGTCTCTTCTCTTCATGACGCTCACCCTTCCAGCTTAAAATTATATCAGAAAAAGGAATAAAAACATAGAGGGTACTCTTTAAGAGTAACAAATTAAAACCCGAATAACTTTTGAGCTTTTGACCAGGAGTCTATGCCCGAATATATGCACAGTCGAAGTCCCTGCAAGGAATGTTTTTCAAGTTACATGAGTATTGTATAATAAAATTAGAATGGAGAGAACCTTTAATATAATAATGAATGATAGGAAGAGTTTAATGAAATGTGGTACTCAACTCACGGTGGGAGAACTGGAGTCTTTTCCTCTATCGTATCTGGTCGTATAAACGTCCTAGGTCAAGGGGAGGATGGTTCAGGGATTTCTGACGGGTACCCTCTTAAACACAGAGCCCCATCATTAGATCTCGGTTCCCAATCCTTTAAAGAATAAGAATGATAGTTTCAATATTAAATAAAATTAATGCTTCAACCAAGAAATATCTATAAGAACACTTTGACTTCATAGACCTTCATATGAAACAATCACAGATGTCTCCATGAGTACTGTAACTTTCTATAAATTTGACCCAAAAGAAAAACGAATACACAATGAAGCTCTAGAACCTGTTAGGGACTTACGAAAGCATCTTAAGGGATGTAAAGTTTTGATTAGTACTCCATACAGGAACTTAACGTGCAACACTACATGAGATATGAATGTCTAAGCTATATCTGAATGGAAATAAAATGTAGGGAACTTAAGAAGTAAGAAGCTCCGAACAGGTAATACACAAGAAGCATTCTAAAGAATTTACACTCAAGGTATCCTGATTTAAATTATAGAATCAGTATCTATACCCGGACGTTTACACTTGGGGTTGTTTTAGGATAAATTCGTGAGTGTGGACACAGACCAATCTCCCCAGATCCACCTGGATATGGAACAAAACGTGACAGAATACTACTATTTCCCTATATCTAAAGTATTCAATGAACTAAGAAAAATGAATGGTGTACATACCTTATGAACGCTCTCCTTTAATCTCTGTTGTTCCTCGCTCTTCTCCGATGCTCTTGTGCCGTCCAATTACAACAACACAAACCAATCACAGCAAAGGCATTAAATTATTCAATACTTAGTCTATACATGTGATCAAGGAATCATTTAATAAGATGACATCATCATTATGGGAAAGGGACATATTCATGTATTGAATTAACTGAAAGAGAAATATACAACCTGAGCCTTGATGTCGTAGATCTCCTTTCAATGGCTTCTAGCTTTGACACACACACACTTGCTCATGCATGAAGAAAATCAACTACTTGTGATGACCTTGTTGTTGTCTCTATCTGCTGCAGCATCAATTCTCCATACAATAATGCACCAATTCTCCGATAGATTTCTCTAGTTTGCCAACTTCCCCTTTCCATGAGTATTCTCATCAATTTATAGGAGAGAATAGGTTATTCGCTAGGATAAGAATGATCCCAATAAATATGGAATGCCAGCTTCTGAACAACCATTCGAATACCAACTCACCCTTCTAGAAGATTCCCTTCTAGAAGAATCGATAACTCATCCATTTTCCTTTGTAAAAAGATGTTCGCACCCTGATCTTGAGCACAGTGCGAGAAGTTCTCACCCAATCTTAATGCAGTCTGCGGGAATTTAGGATTCTCGCAGGATAGTATATATGCAGCCTGCGAACAGTCCTCAAAACATGATTTTTGGAAATGAAGAAGTGCAGCCTTTTTTCAGGAAGAAGTCCTTAATGAGGAGCTTGATTTTCTATCATCATAACATCACCATGACATGATCACGATGACCAAAATAGTGGATAACAGGGGTAGCAGAGGAAATTCTGAGGGGAAGTCCAAACCCCAGACAATAATAATAATCCTGTCTCTCTCATAACTACGCGTTTAAAAACCTAAAGCTTAAGGAGCAGTCCAGTATACTGAAATTGCAAATTTCCCCATGACTAAAGGAGACTTTCCATAGAGCCAAATATTTGAAGGAAAGACATTGTTTACCAAGAATCCATAAGAAATAACAAATATTGAAATGACCAAAATCACAAACAACAACGAGAGTATCGTAACTTACCATGAAGATGGGTAGCTCCTGCATATCCCACCAGGGGAAAACCTCAAGAGTCTTGACTACCATCGCAGAGGAGGAATACATAAGGAAGAAACAAAACCCTAAACTCTAGGTGGGAGAACCCCAATGGAGCATTAACCATTACTACATAGACTAATAGTAGGAGTACGAAGGAGCTATCTGACCATGTGATATAATAGAGGTGGCATAAGTGTATTGAATACAGGGTGAGTGGTGGCCTTAGAATGCGAACTCACAAGGCCTCCATTAATAGACTGGATAGAGGGTTATTAAGTTCGACTGATAGAAAAACCCTCAGACTTCTTGTCGAGTTAATGCACTATCACGACTCGCTCATTATTTAGTTAAAATGATTTAGTTTGTTAGCCCTTCAATTGGACTACAGAGAGGGTCAGTTAGGATTAGAGTGAGTTGAAAGTTAAGTAACTTTAAATGCTTACAAGCTCCAACCCTTAACCCTTGAGTTTCTCCTTTTATAAAAGTAAATTGTTCATATTCAAGTAAGGGACCATACATAGGGGTGAGGGTTAAATTGTTTATAGGACTAAAATTCCTCTATATGCCATAAATGTATAGATATAATTATATTGTGTCTATTAATAAGATGGAAGGTGATGCCAAAGTGAGTTATTAAATAGGAGAATTAGGTTTATAATAGTTCAATTGGCATTAATAACTTCATTGTTTGAAGACTAGGAAAAGTAATGTTTCCCAAACCTACTAATAATTGTTTGTTTTTTTTGGGTAAATTGGGGTACATTACATGAAAATTAAACTTTATATAAATATATAAAAAGAACATTTATGGTGTTTCATGTAAAAATTTTGTGTACTATTTTTCTGTGTTGATCATTTGTTGTGTTCAATAAAATTAATGATTAAGTGGTGTTAAATATTGGAGAAATAAACAATATTGATTCACCCCCCTTCAGTATAAAACAATATTCCAACATGAAGTATTAGTAGAATTCAATAGGATTATTGATAAATGGGAACTGGATGTTAGAGAAATTGATTCACTAATACATGGCCACAATCATAAGTATATTCTTGGATATGTAAAGATAGTTGCTAGGCTGAAATCACTACTTCTAGAAAAAAAAAGATAGACTAAGAGATTCAAAAATGAGAGAGAAATATTTAAATTCCCCATGGATCATCATGTTTTCTCATACTTTCAATTGCATGGAGAATTTTTGGAACAATGGGTCTGATATGATGTCAGACATGCCTCTATCAAATCTCCTAGTTTGTCGACATTTAGATAGCATGCGAGTTTTTTTTCTATTTTTTTGGATTTATTCTATTTTAAGTTGTAATCTTAGGTTATATATAAGAGGATCAACCTCATAGAGAGGGGTTTTTGGCTCTGAGTCGAATCTATTCAAGAATTGTAGCGAAAAAATATTTCAAAGATAATTTCAAGAAACTCTTATTCCAGTCAAGGAATTTTGGTTTTCCAAGGAACTCATGTACCTTTATTCTTTGTCATGGATTATTGTACTACTATATAAATGTCTCAACCATCTAGTATGAATTTGAATTAATCTTAATATATAATTATTAATTGAATATATTTTTTTGTTATGCTTTTGATGAAATATATTTTGAATTAATTTTGGGTATTTTATTTTAATATCTTTCAAATTTATTCTATATATCATTCTTGAATGTTATGTAGTAACTATTTCTTAGAGGAAATACTTCTAATGGGATCAAAATCCGTGTTTCATATGCATTTATTGTTCTTATAGGTTATCTTGAGACATGTTTATTTTTTTTTAAACACATTAGATTATTTTACCTTCACATTTATTTTATAAAATTAGAGAGCTTAAAAAGTGACAAGAAGAACTATTAAATCCGATTGAATGATTACAGGAGAACCAAAAACCAAGAGTATTTTTCCATATCAAACATGGGTGAGTCTAATTGGGCCTCATCCTTGGGTTTAACCCCTACAATTGATCATTGGGAATCCATCGTCCTTAATAGAATTGGCACTAGAAGGAAGGCCTATGCATGGAATGTAGTACATACATCCCAAATTTATAAATTTGTGATCCTAGAAGTTAAACATATCAAAACATAACACCTTAGGGTGTGGATAATCCTGTAGATGATACCGAGTCAATCCCATACACACTATCAAATGAATAAGTTAATACTTCTAGATGTATTACTTGAGCCTATGCTAATAGGATCAATGCATTTTATGTAAATCCATTACTTCCTCATTGAAAATACATTTCTAGAACACGTAGTCTCATACAAAATAAAAATCGGTTCATACAACAAAATATTTAGTGGAATTATCCTTTCAATAAATACAGTAGCCTCTTGGTTTAATTCCTACTGGTCCTACCTCTTGGTTTAATTCCTACTTCTCCTACTAGTCCTTCCATAAATATACTAGAAAGTATACATTCTGAGCATAATGAAAACTAAGACTAAGAATTAGGAGCATTTTACTTCTATTCTAACAATATGACCAATAGTCTGAATGTTAATCAACCTTGGCTAGCCGAAGATTCTTTGTTTTATAGTGGACAACTTCATAATCTTCCTAAACACCCAAAACAATTGATCCTAAAGGATGAGATCTATAAATATATGTCTTACCAAAATATCACATCATGAAATTTATTCTTTCCATTAGATTAGTGAATATACAATTCAAATATGTAGCTTTTTCTCTTCCCCTTACACATTTGACAATCTATCCTCTATGTGGTATTAATTTACCTATTGGATCCATCACGAGTTGAACTGAATTTCAAATCTCCTTTATAGATAAATTCAAGGAGGAAACTACTATAGGTGCATTAATAGAAGTATGTTTTTATTTGGTCATGGGGGTGAGTGCAAACTAATTATGATCTCTCATGACACCTTAGGGGCAATAAAAACCTAGGAAAACAACAATCTATTAACTTTGATGGATTATTCAGGGTACTTTTACAATGAATTTGAATATGGTGTAAGAAGATGAAACATAGGAAATTGAATTACCATTACGAATATACAATGTTTTTTCATAATTATGAATAATTATGTCAAAATTATTGTTTTCTAACAATGGTATCTTATTTTTCCAACAAAATATAAGGTATATTTTTTTTTTTGTGTAGGCGTTGAGTACCTTAACGATGGAATTTTGTTCCAAAATCTTGTAGACTTGTAGAGAACCTGTTTATCTTGTGCCATGTATTTTTTGGAAATTCATAATATTACTTTTATATTTTTTTTAAATTATCAAAGTCAACATATCCATGAAATTACAACGTATTTTGTTCGTGCAGGTTAAGAGGGACTTAACATGATCAAATAATTTTTTTTTTACATCATATATACCAGTCTCCTATAGTGTCGCCTATAACCCATTTGAGAAATGGTTAGGCTGAAAATTTTTTATAGCATAAATAAGAGAGGTATGTATTATAGGATTTTGATATATGTCAAGAGAAAAATAGATTAAAAATAACAAACATTATTAATTAAAAAAATATATATACATTTGGAATTTGCACAACCAACTCTATCTATGTCTGTAGTTTCGTTAATAAGTGAATTTTGTATCCAATAGAAAAATAACGTCAAGAACATATATATGGAGAAGAATTCATAAAAATGGAGGTTTTTATGTATTTGCAAACCGAACCACTAGGTTTGTCTTCCCAAACTTAAATCCATGGAAACCAACTTAGAAAACGTGTATGCTGGAGTTTTCACTTCCACTCAAAAATAATTTGAAATTCAAATAACTCACACATGCTTTGAGAACGCACATGTGTTCCTAAGGCATGTGCGTGTTATTAGAAACATGAATGTGCACGTGTCTCTAAATCACATGCACATTATTAGGAATAAGAATGCGCATGCATTCATGTTAACACAAATCTATTCTCTCTCTCTCTCTATTCCCTCTGCCCCCCTCTCCATCCCTCTATCATCGTCAATTTCTCTCCGACCTCACTCTCCCTATCCCTTTCTCTCCCCCC
>ML783188.1:544930-577247 GCA_009831015.1 Picea engelmannii
AATGTAGTTTGGTTTTGGTGTTATAAAAAGGAATATCGTTAATTCCCTTTTCATAGAATTTGGATTCTTTATATGTGCTATTGAATGTAGTGTAATGTGACGATATGTTAATGGAATGAAATAAATGTTCAGGTAATGTAATGTTAATGCAAATGGAATGTTAGTGGTTCATGTTAATACCATTATTTATAGGATGCTAACTTCCAATACTCTCAATGTTCATGATAATGTTAGTGTAGTGTAAACTTTTAAATATATATTTTGTCATTAGGGTAATGTTAAGGATGGTATCCTTATGGTTTAGTTTTTATAGTTTAGACACTCCAGTTGCAAGCTTTCACAAATAAAAAGGATGGGGGTAATATGGTTATCATGTATGGAAAGGGGTATTTTGGCTTTAAGGTTCTTGATAACACGTTTAGGGTCGGGTCAATTTTAGGGTTAGTACTATAATTGGAATTGTCCAAAATCATAGTTGTATGATATCCGACTCTTCGATTGATAAAGCTAGTCACTCTGTATATAAGTCTGTGTGTGTGATTACTTTATGTGTAAAGAATCCAGTGCCGTATCAAGAGTCTCGGGCCCTTTAAAGGCAGGGTTTCCACTCTTGCGACACACCTCTAAGGTCATATCAGTAGTCTCGGGCTCTTTAAAGGCAGAGTTCCCACCACTGCGACCTCTTAATAGAGATTACTAGTTTCTGCCTGAGCAGTCTGCCAGGAGCCTATATGACATTCTCTCTCTCCGGAGGAAAGAACTAAGATTAAATGCCCTAATTTCCTGTGCAGAAATAGTAAAATCTACTACTATGGATTTTTTCGTCTGTGTTTGTACTGTACATAAATGAGTATGTCGTTTAATGCTTGCAGTTACTTCTGGTGTGCCTTATGTCTATGGTCGTTTAATGCTTGCAGTTACTTGTTGTGCGCCTTATGTCTTCTTGTTGTGATCATCGCGGTTGCGTCTTGTTAGTCGTCTGGTGGCGACGTAGAGTCAAGTGTGCTTGTTTCCTTTTTACATGCGTGCACATACCTTAAACACAACATACATATATATATATATATATATATATATATATATATATATTCTCCTGTTATCAGAGTTGTGGTCATATCGAGGAGGATGTTACATATTCTATCAGAGCCAATTCAACCCACGACTTGGGATTCGCTACGGATTTCGTGACATGATTGATTTGATTATATTGTTGTTGATCAAGTTGATTGTGTGCATGCAGGTAATCATGGTTAGAGGATGTCACGGAGGCCGACGACGGGGTGCTAGGGGAGGAGGCATGACGCCTCCAGTAGCATCCATGCCTAAGGGGTCTGACCCCCAGGGAGGTGAGCAGGTTTTCAGACAGGAGCATATAGCAGTTGGCGATGTTGTTGGGATGATGAGATCTTTTCAACGCATGTCTAAGGCACTGATCAGCCGATTGGATAGAGATGAGGCTAGGCCGCCGACACCCACTGAGGTTCCGCCACGTGCACCGGCTGTTACAGGTAGCATTCACTATTAACTCGAGAAGGTTAAATTTCTCGAGTTCTTTGGTGCCCTGGATGGCGCCGCCGCCGAGGCATGGTTGGATAATATGGCAATGTGCTTCACACTTTGCGATTATACCTCCAACATGAAGGTCCACATGGCGGTCTTTCAACTGAAGGGGAGCACTCTTCTATGGTGGAAGACGCTCCTACCACAGCTGAACATGGTTGTTGAAGACGTGTCATGGGAACTGTTTGAGGAATGGTTCCGAGAGAGATACCTTTCAGAGGAATTCATTGAGCGTCGGCTCAATGAGTTCAACGCATTATGACAGGGAGGTCGTACGGTGCCCGAGTACGAGGCACGTTTTATGGAGTTGCTCTGGTATGCTCCACACCTTAACACAGAGAAACTTAAGGTCAACCAGTTCGTGTCTGGCCGTAATGGCAGCCTTCGTGCAAAGGTTAGGATTTTGATGCCTCAAACCTTACACGATGTCGTCCAGAAGGCCCTCATAGCAGAGGAGGAGCTTATCAGTGGGGGTTAGACTATAAATACAGTGAGACCAGCAGGGCAGGTTCCATCTGGGACACAACAGCAACAGACACCAACGAGACATACGTCGGGATATCGTGGCTTCCAGAGGGGATCCACTTTCAGTACACCCTGATGACTGCCGCCTCAGCAGCGGACACCTTATCGGGGACCACAACATCAGCAACAACATCGCCTATAGCAGCAACAGTTTAGGCCTGTTTAGCAGAAGAGACCTGGGTTCCAGGCCGGTGGGCCGTCATATTCTACTTCGGGTACCAGGACTACTAGGCCGAAGAAGGGGTGTTGGACGTGTGGGGAGCCACACTACCAGTGCGACTGTCGTGCGGAGAGGACCAGAGTGTCCAGATAAGTCAGACCCACTACCGTGGAAGATAGGGGAAAGGCCCATCGGATTCATGCAGTGGTGAATAAACGCTAGGCAAAACACCAGTCAACTGTGCTTGAGACGAAAGGTATTGTCGCTGACTATACCCTTAGTATTTTGATAGACCCAGGTGCTATTGAGAGTTTCATTTCTGGTGCAGTGCTAAAAAGGATTAAGGTAAAGGAAGTCGAACAAAATGAGTTTAGCTTTGTAGAGATGGCTTCAGGAGACAAACAAAAGGTTGGAGGAAAGGTTATGGGTTGTGCCCTTAACCTGGGAGAGTTTGTCACGAGGGTCAAATTGTACGTCACGATATTAGGATCTTATGACATCATGATTGGCATGGATTGGTTGCAATCGCATCAGGCGATACTCAACTGTAAGACAAAATGGTTTATCTTGGTCGATGATGAAGGAGATAGACGTGTGATTGTAGGACGGAACCAAGGAGTATCCCTGAGGTTCGTCTCTTCCTTACAGTTATGGAAGAGTATGCACAAGGGGTGCAAGCTTTATGCGATCCTTGCCCTAAATGAAAAGGGAGTAGCAGAAGGTCTAGAACACCTTCTGGTGGTGAAGGAGTTTGAGGACGTATTTCGAGAGGAGTTGCCTAGGATGCCGCTGGAAAGGGAACTGGAGTTTACCATAGACCTAAAACCGGGGACTGAACTGATAGAAAGAACTCCTTATCAGATGTCGACCCCGTAGTTGCAAGCGCTGAAAATGCAACTTAAGGAGTTGTTGGACCTGGGACTGATACGCCCTAGTGTGTCACCGTGGGGTGCACCAGTTATTTTCATATGAAAGAAGGATGGATCATGGAGGCTTTGCATTGACTACCGTCAACTGAACAAGGCTACAATCAAGAATCAGTATCCCTTACCAAGAATTGATGATCTGTTCGATCAANGGGTATCACCAGTTACGGATCAAGGAGAATGATGTCCCTAAGACCGCCTTTAATATGACATTTGGACATTACGAGTTTATTTTTTTACCATTTGGACTGATAAACGGCCCAGGAGTATTCATGCGTTTGATGAACGGGGTGTTCCGCAAGTACTTGGACAAGTTTGTCAAAGTATTCATTGATGATATCTTGATCTACTCTTGGATGACAGAGGAGCATGATGAGCACTTGCACTTGGTACTACAATGTCTATGAGAGCTCAAATTGTATGGGAAGTTGTCCAAATGCTCTTTTTATCAATCGAGGATTCACTACTTAGGGAATGCCATATCTGACGAAGGTATCGTCATGGATCTAGGCAAGGTTAAGGCTATTATGGAATGTCCTGCGTCGATGAATGTCACAGAAGTGCGTATTTTTATGGGTTTAGTAGGATACTATCAACGGTTTTTCGAGGGATTTTCGAAGATAGCAAATCCAATCACGGAATTGCAGAAGAAAAACAAGAAGTTTTTTTGGACCGAGAAATGCGCGAAAGCATTTCTAAGGCTTAAAGAGTTGTTGACCACAGCGTCGATACTAAAGGTCCCTGACATGGACACAGACTTCCTAGTATGCACTGACGCATCCAAGGAAGGTTTAGGTGGAGTCTTGATGCAAGACAGATGAGTGATTGCTTACATTTTGAGGAAGCTGAGAAGGCATGAGGAGAACTATGCAACACACGATTTGGAGTTATTAGCCATCGCATATGCCTTGAAGGTTTGGAGACACTACCTTGTTGGACAAAAATTTGAATTAAGGACTGATCATTGTGGACTACAACACATTTTTACACAAAGAGACTTGAATGCGCGACAACGACGTTGGTCGGAATTGCTTAGCAAGTATGAATTCGAGATTACTTACATAAAGGGAATAGTGAACCAAGTGGTTGATGCTTTGAGTAAGAGACCATGCATCTTCTCGGTGTTGCCTCTTCAGATGAACTTACGTGAGAAAATTCTCACTTTACAGCGTCACGACGAATGGTACATAGAGGTCGAGGGTTTTTTCGGACAAAACAAAATGATGGTACCATGATATGAGGGATTTTATTTTGATAGTGATGGGTTATTGAGGTTTATAGGTCAGATTTACATACCGCCAAATGACGAGTTGAGGATGTTGATCCTGAGCGAGGCTCATAGAGCAATTTACATGGCTCACCCAGGAATCACGAAGATGAGGGAAGACCTTAAACCCTTATTCTTCTGGAAGGGAATGAAGGCCGACATAGTCAACTTTGTGGCTAGATGTCTAGAGTGTCCGCAGGTAAAGGCTGAACATAGACACAGGACATGATTACTTCAACCACATGGCATTATGGAATCAAAATGGGAAGTTATTTCGATGGATTTTATTTTTGGATTGCCACTGACGGCAAGGAGACATGACTCGATTTTTATAGTAGTAGACACTCTCATGAAGACTGCTCACTTTATTCCTATGCATACGATGTATCAGGCACCTGACATAGTGAGAGTTTTCATGAGTGAGATTGTGAGGTTGCATGGCATGCCTAAGAAGATTATATCCGATCGAGGATCGGTGTTTATTGGACAATTTTGGACGAGTTTCCAAGAGGCCTTGGGAACCCAACTTAATTTTAGTACTGCGTATCACCCAAATACTGACGGACAGACCGAACGAATGAACCAAACCTTGGAAGACATGTTGCACATGTACGTAATGGACCAAGGAAAGCATTGGGAGGAATTCTCACCTCTAGTAGGGTTCTCTTACAAGAACAGTTGCCAGAGCACCATTAAGATGGTGCCTTTTGAGTTTCTTTATGGGCGACCCTGTCAGGCACTCTTGAGTTGGGATCGGCTTGAGGATAGGGTCCTGGTGGGACTAGAAGTGATCCAAGAAATGGAAGGGGAAATGAAAACCATATGACAAAGGATTAAAGAAGCGCAGGATCGACAGATGAGTTATGTTGATGCGCACCGAGTCGACCATAGTTATGAGGTCGACGATTGAGTCTTATTGCGGGTTAAACCACATAAGAGTTCAATCAAGTTTGGAAAGGGAGCTAAACTCTCTCCTAGGTTTGTGGGACCTTTCGAGATTGTGGAGAGAAAGGGGACCGTGGCCTATCGACTAGCCTTGCCTGATTCTTTCAGGCATATGCACGATGTTTTTCATGTATCTGTTTTGAGACATTATATTAGTGATCCTACACACGTGATTGACATGAGTTCCTTGTAGGTATCAGATAAGGGAGCGCTCACGGCTGAGCCGGTCCGCATCTTAGATCATCGTGTTCGATAGTTATGATGTCGAATGGTAGGTCAGGTCAAGGTCCAGTTGGACAGTTATAGTCTGCATTCGACGACCTGGGAGGACGCATATGATATGCGCCAACAATTCCCATTTTTGTTTGATAGATATTCTTATGATACTATGATACTTTTATTTCAGCATTGATACTGAGAAACTTTGGGATGAAGTTTATACCAAGAGGGGGTATATGTAACATCCTTCTCTCGCACACTGAGAAAACTTATTCTTTGAGGACACTTGCTCGCAAGTGATCTGGACTTTTATAATGTTAAAACATGTATCCTTGATTATGATGTGTTATGATAGATGACATGATGTTTTACTTCTCTGACATAGACAAGTGCTATTGACCCAGTTTTATTGAGTGTCCAGGGTTTTGGACCTTGAGGATGCAGAGAAATCGGTGGAATCCCTTGGACTCTGGATTGAGTCAGGGAGTGTGCTATTTGGGTTAATTTATTTACTGTGATATTTCATTGATTTGTTGATATGAGGTTGACATGTTATGACATGATTGTTAATGATGCAAGCTGACGATAGCTTGCCGACCAGACTCACATATGGAGTAAAGGGGCCAAACACAATTTCCATAGAGGTTGAGGGAGAGGTGTGGACAACATCCTTGTCATAGCCTAATAGCACTCCCGTCGTGGCTCGAACTGTAGGCTAACGATTACCTAGTTCGAGAGGATCCACGATGCAGTGAGGGCAGACTGCGAAAGTCACTCATGATGATTCTAAGGGGTGCGCAATAAGGTGGGGGCCTTATTCCTTAGAGCCCTTAGTCTCCTACAAGTTCACCTAGCGAAGTGTTGACTCCGGGGGTTATAGATGTCTACCAATCAGTCAAGTTGGCGAGTGGCACCCTTGGAGAACATGGTTCATTCTGAAGGGCACATCACGCAAAAGAAACAAACGGGGTGAGTGGCACCCTTGGAGTAGGTGGTGCATCCTGAAGGGCACGTCGCGTAAAAGAAACGAACGAGGTGAGTGGCACCCTTGGAGCACGTGGTGCATCCTGAAGGGCACGTCGCATTGATGTTGATGAAGGAAACAAACCTAAATGGCCCTAAGACATTAACGCCTTAATAAATCCTTAGACAAATTCCCTAACCAAGTGTCACCCAGCTCAGAATCTAACTCCTAAGTCTAAAACTTCTCTAGGGTAAAAATTTAGTCTAATCTTAAGAAAAGACCCTAAAAATAAAAATAAAAATTTAAACAAAAACCCCCTTAAGTGATAGTTTAGTCTTCATAAAATTCTTGTGGTAAATGAAGAGAGTAAGAATTTAATTAAAACTAGTCGATTTAAAAAATTGCAAAGAAGAAATTAATTCTTAACTTGTGAAAGTACAAAAGATATTAAATTAGTAATAAAAGGGAAAGATTAAATAGCACAATTTCCATTTTTGAATTAATAAAAAGGGGAAACAAGGGAACAATAAGAATTAGGAAACTAAGTAATGGAGGAAACATAATAAAGGAAAGATGGGAACTTATGGCAAAAAGTGAGGTCAACATAGTAAGGGATCTGCAATTAAGAACCTTCTAAAAATGGACTAAATTAGCAACTTCATTTTAGGGAAAGTATTTAAACCTGAAGGGGAATCTAGGGACACTAGGAGTAAATTTAGGAGCAACTCTAGGTGGGTGAGGGAATTGAGGAAATTAATAAATTTAAAGAAAATAATTATTGGAGGAAAGAGGGGGATGGATGACACTTGTGCGAAGGAGAATATTTAGAATATTTTATTAAAACTAAATTTAAATGTGATTTAGGGAAAGTTGGAGGTTCTAAAATTCTATAAAAGAAGGGAAAGATGAGAAAGAAAGGGGAATCGACTGTTAGCGTAACGTTACGCTGCTAGAATTGTGACTTGATTGATTACTTGTGGAGAGATGGGATTTTCTAGCTCGGATAGGAGTGGTAGCACGGCCTTGCGAGGCGAGCTGGGAAGATAGACTTACCATATGGAAAGTGTGTGGCCCCTTTGTGGCTCGGGGGGCTAAGAGGGAAGCAGAGTACCCCGAGCGATTGGCTGGGAGGTACCGGTGAGGTCTCGAAGGTTGGCGAGCTGGAGCCACTCGGGGCGTGTGGACATCCTTCGAAGCGGGCGAAGAGGCCACGATATGTTCTTTATTTAGTAGAGTAGATTGCAATATGAGTTATGATGGGTTCAGAATATTCGATGTTAAATTGTTAGAAGTAAATGATAAATTATTTTGGATATATATGTATTTTTCCTATTGGATAAGCTATATCACTAGTGATAGACTTTGGTGTTTTTGAATTTTGGTTCAAATGTTTCTAGCATTGTGTTGCAAGTATAGTTGGGTATAAATCTTGTAGGAATGTAGTTTTCAGATGATTTTCAGTTTTTCTACAAGTCTAGGTTGTTTTCAAACACGTTGCCATAGCCAAAACCTTGCCTCGATCGATAACTCTATACTTATTTGTATCTCTAGTTTTAATCAATGTTGAATCCTTTAACATTGTCCCTTAGTGTTATGCATTCTCGACAGAGTTGAGTGGGATCTGCGTTTGTGGCGGAATTCCTATCCCTCCGCATGGTTTAAACCTAGCCTCACCAGGTCATTGTATCCTTGTGTCTAGTAGACATTTACCTCCTGCACGTTGCACCCATGCGAGTGGCTCCGAGGAGCTTCCTCTCTTCTTGCCTCGCATCATAACACAATTTGGTTTAAGTGGGCATTGTTCAACGGTATTCGCAGAATGGCCTCTACACATATTTATCTTTTAATGTTGAGAAATGAACCTGCATTCTTCCGAGTGGTTGACCCTCTTCTTGGCTCATTCGTTAGCCTATCTCTCAGAGACATAAAATATTCTCCCTCCACGCATCGATGTCCATCTACCTTCCACCAGCGTATGCCCAGCCTTCTAGACCGAACACCGAGGCCCTGTGGGAATCCTCCCTTATTGGGCACCGGAGCTAACCTTGGTGCAAGGGATGGCTTGACTACGCTGACCTGACTATCCTTCGACTAAGATGGAACAGTTCTGCATTGTTGCATGGGTTGGGATTGCATTCAACCACTTTCCTTTGTATTTTTCCATTGAAGTCCCTCTTACCCATGCTCCCTTTAAATGCGCGCTCAACCACCCTTAAGATACCTCTGTGGATTCCTTTTTGACAGCAATTGTCGACTTAGACAGAGTCCCTTCATTAGCGTGCATGACAGATCGTACTGGCAGAGTGTTCTGGAAGCTGTAACGCCAACCCTTCACAGAGCTCTACCCATCCCATTTTACCTGCTACCTCACCCTTGTTCCACTCCATGTTTCACCTGCGCCTTGGCTGAGTCTTTACGCAAACAGTTTTCGAGTATGTGTATAGTTAGCGAGAACTCATTTCTTTTTTTTCTTCCCTGGAAAATTGCAGGTCTCCTTATTTTATTTTATGGGACCCTCTTAAATCTTTAATTAGAGTTAGGTCAACACCGAGTTCTAAATATTCTTTTGATTTTAATGCGAGCTTCCTTCTCGAGATTTTTCCTTTGCTTGATAAATGGTAAGTTTTAAATTGAAGATTTTTTTACAGTGAATAAATGAGAACCAGTCGAAGGGCGTTTTCCCTATTTCCGAATTTTCAAGAAATTGTTTATAATTTAATTCTGGATCATAACTTGCACGAGATTACGTATATACCCATATGTTAAATTTAAAATTAAAATAAATAAATGAATTTAAAATTATAGTGTCAAGATATTGTCATCCCGATACAATGCTTATTGAATGTTTACATGTTAATAACCACTACGGTTTATATCCCACTCAATGGGGTTTTTATCTACTTTTGTGTAAAATATAATTATTACTTTTGAGTCACCCAAGAAAGAATCGAACCAAAAATTAAAGGTTATTACTTTTTATTTACTTATGTTATCATGGTTTTAAGCCTTTTATTCATTTGTGTTTATAGTTGTTTTTCTTTATTTAATTAATCAAAATAAAAGATACTTTTTACATTTTTCCCTTGTGCATACATTGACATTTCCAATGTTGTATTATGTTATGTATATTCTCTTTAAGTTGAAAATCTATACATCAAATATAATTGAGTATGCACAAGTCTTATGTTTAAAATCATCCATTAACATCATGTGGTTTTTAACTTTAGATGACATAATGGATGTGTGATTCTTTATTTGATATTAAGCAAAGGTCCTTCTAAAGATATACATATATATACATAGTTACATTAGAAATTAGTTTAAGGAATTGTTCTCATTTTATATAATGCAGTTTGGTTTTGGTGTTATAAAAAGGAATCGTGTTAATTCCCTTTTCATAGAATTTGGATTCTTTATATGTGCTATTGAATGTAATGTAATGTGACGATATGTTAATAGAATGAAATAAATGTTCAGGTAATGTAATGTTAATCTAAATGGAATGTTAGTGGTTCATGTTAATACCATTATTTATAGGATGCTAACTTCCAATACTGTCAATGTTCATGATAATGTTAGTGTAGTGTAAACTTTTAAATATATATTTTGTCATTAGGGTAATGTTAAGGATGGTATCCTTATGGTTTAGTTGTTATAGTTTAGACACTCTAGTTGCAGGCTTTCAAAAATAAAAAGGAGGGGGTTAATATGGTTATCATGTATGGAACGGGGTATTTTGGCTTTATGGTTCTTGATAACACGTTTAGGGTCGGGTCAATTTCACGGTTAGTACTATAATTGGAATTGTCCAAACTCACAGTTGTATGATATCAGACTCTTCGATTGATAAAGCTAATCACTCTGTATATAAGTTTGTGTGTGTGATTACTTTCTATGCAAGGAATCCAGTGTCGTATCAAGAGTCTCGGGCCCTTTAAAGGCAGGGTTTCCACTCTTGCGACACACCTCTAAGGTCGTATCAGTAGTCTCGAGCTCTTTAAAGGCAGAGTTCCCACCACTGCGACCTCCTAACAGAGATTACTAGTTTCTGTCTCAGTAGTCGGCCAGGAGCCTATTTGACATTCTCTCTTTCCGGAGAAGAGAACTAAGATTAAACGCACTGCTTTCCTGTGCAGAAATAGTAAAATATACTACTATGGATTCTTCCATCTGTGTTCGTACTGTACATAACTTAGTATGTCATTTAATGCTTGCAGTTGCTTGTGGTGTGCCTTATGTCTATGGTCGTTTAATGCTTGCAGTTACTTGTTGTGCGCCTTATGTATTCTTGTTGTGATCATCGTGGTTGTGTATTGTTAGTCGTCAGGTGGCGACGTAGAGTTAAGTGTGTCTGTTTCCTTTTTATATGCACGCACACAACTTAAACACAAAAAAAAAAAAAAAAAAAATGCTCCTGTTATTAGAGTTGTGGTTGTAACGAGGAGGATGTTACAAAGAGACAAAGTTTAAAAGTAAAAACATTAATCTTGAGTAATGTCCCTCATTAAATAAGGCCAGTGTCATTAGTCCCTCATTTGTCTAAATAATACATAAGGAAAAAGGAACTCGTTCAATAAACTGAACGTTTAAAAAAAAAGGATTGAAGGGGTAGTAAAAAATACGCTGAGGATGGTAAATAAATGCTAATATTCATTTGAAATTATATTATAATTAAAAATGTGTATCCAAATGAATTTAGTTGAACAAATAAATGAAAAATAAGACCTATGCATGTCTAAGACTTTGAGGGTCATCACATGAACATGTTTTCCTTTCCCTCTCATCATTACTACACATTATTGCTTAATTTCCACCTAATTACTTAGGAAATAAGGATTTTTCTTAGGATTTGATGCATGTATAAGGGTCAATAATGCTCCCCTTGATAAGATAGAGAAAAATATTAAAAATGAACCCCTTTGTTATGTTTTTATAAAAGATTATCAACAGGTTATACCAATTAATTAATTGCTACGAGGATAGACCCATCACTTCACTTGGGCATTGTGCATTGGGATAAATGTACCATGCCTTAATTTCCATGACACTTCCTTAGGATCCATGATAGTGCATGGGGATCCATGACATTTTCCTTGAGATCCATGTACGACATTGAAATATGTGTCACCACATTGGGATCTGTGACAATGCATCAGACCATCATAAGGGTGCCATGTCGTCACACATATTACTTGGACAATTTATGTGCATCCTCCTTATGCAATTGAACATTTCATGGCATATTCATCCATTATTTACTCATTAGTGTACGAGACACGTGGTATTTATTTCATTGAAGAGGGTGTTTTCACATTATGAAGATGATCACACATGCCACCTTTTATTATCTATTTATGGCATGGATGAGACATGGCATATGATGTCATCATTAATTATCTTTCACTTTTTGTTTCATTCCTTTGAGTTTTCTTGCAAATAATTTCACATTTTTTTATGTTAAATAATTTACAA
This sequence comes from Picea engelmannii, assembly GCA_009831015.1. Taxonomy (NCBI): domain Eukaryota; kingdom Viridiplantae; phylum Streptophyta; class Pinopsida; order Pinales; family Pinaceae; genus Picea; species Picea engelmannii. Next base: position 556,969 of record ML783188.1, read on the forward strand.
TCTTATCACTTTTTAGACGTTTACAAAGTATTTAGAAAATGTGTTTCTCCTCCATACCTTTATCCTACCAAAACCCAAGTGATGGATTTTAATTTTTCTAATTAATCTTCAATGCACTAATGATCTATTTTAAACATAATTTATATCAATAAACTTTTACAAATTAATCTTCAATGCACTAATTATCTATTTTAAGCATAATTTCTATCAATAAACTTTTACAAAATAACATATGATTAATTACTATTGTAGATTACAAAATTTCAAGCGTACACCCAAAATAATTTATAATCTTTAATATATTTTCATACATAATAAAATTTTACAAACTTACGTACAAAATATTACATATTAAATAGTTTATAATCTTTCATATATTTTTATTCATAATAAATTTTTACAAGTTTACATACAAAATTCTACATAATTTTTTATGTCCAAGTTTATATTGAAAACAATACAAAATATTTTTCTTTTATTATCATTAATTAAAATATTGATAGTTCAACTAAAAATAGTTAATAGTTTAGAAAAGTAGATTGGGATGTAATCTAGTTTTCCATCGCTAATTTCTTAATCTTTTATTTGCATTCCTAAAATATTGATGTGTGACGAGAATAATGGAGAAGCAATATATGGTTACCTCGAATTGGGCACCTCGCTGTGGGCGCCCATGAAACAAATATGTGGTTCTTAATTGGGCACCTCATTGTCGGCTGCTCTGGAAAATAAAAAATCGCGTCGAGAGATATAAATTAGAGAGTTCTCAAATTTGAATTTATGGAGATACAAATTTGTTTACGTATTTAAATTCAATTTTAAAGCTTGAAAGACGATTTAAAAATATTGCCGAACATTCTTATTCTTTTAGGGTTTGTTCATTTTAGATGGAACACTAACTCAACGAAACAAATGGAATGGTGGATCTCAGATCAGACCACCACGAACCAGAAGGAAACAACTGGAATGGTGGATCTCAGATCGGACAAATGCTTATCCGCATTATGAGACATTTAGAAACTGAAGAAAACCGGAGTATCTTTACTCTTTCAGGAATCTCTGCAGTCGCCCGAACAATTGAACCGGCCCATAGAAGTGAGGGTGAAGCTGTTCAACATGAGCATGTGGTCTCCAGTGTGTCCACAAGGTTAATTAACACAGTCTATCCATTTGAACTAAAGGACTGTATACATGATGGGTGGGAATTGGAGAGCTTCTCGGAAAATTATGATATAAGTGAATTGGACGATGAGAGATGGTTAGAAGAGAATGTATTGCACGTCAGTTATGTGAATGGTAATGAAGAAGATTACAGTGAAAGTAATCGTATCACAGCATTGCCAGAAAATATTCTTCTTCTTCGACTTATACGTGATTTCAGTAGGGAGTACAAACATCCCTTCAGTCTGCAAATTATATGGAGTTCGAAGTACAGCTGGAGTGGGCTGAAGGAACGTTTGGAGGATGATACGTATGATTTCGACTTCAAACATGAAGTTATTATGCTTAATATTCACATGAGAGACGAAGGTATTGATGATAAAATGATAGATAACGAAGCAGATGAAGTTATTGATGAAGCTGTTGATGACACGACGATAGATACTGAAGAAGATGATGTTTTTAGTGAAGCTATTCATGATACTGAAGAAGACAAAGTTTTTAGTGAATCTTTTGATGATAATGAAGAAGGCGAAGTTTTTAGTGAAGATATTGATGAAGACGAAGTCTTTAGTGAAGCTATTTATGATACTGAAGAAGACGAAGTTTTTAGAGAAGCTTCTGATGATATTGATGATATTGAAGAAGGCGAAATTTTTAGTGAAACTGTTGATGATATTGAAGAAGACGGAGTTTTTGGTGAAGCTACTTATGATACCGAAGAAGACGAAGCTTCGAGTGAAGCTAGTTATGATGCTGAATTATAGGAAGTTTTTAGTGACGCTACTGTTGATGCAACGATAGATACCGAAACAGATGAAGTTATGATGGTAGATACCGAATCAGATGATATGACGGTAGATACCGAATCAGATGAAAATATTGATAACGCGATGAGAGCAAGCGATGTAGTGAATGATTTGCCAACAATTATCATTTCAGAGGACAATGGAGATGCACTGCTATGTGTGATTTGTCATGATCCAATCCCCATAGGGTTGTCTTTAAAACAATTGCCATGCAGCCATCTTTATCATTCACATTGCATTCTGCAGTGGTTTAGGGAGAGACTCACATGTCCGATTTGTAGACATAAGTCTGCCTCGAAGTAGAATTAGAATTCGTTGGAAGATGATTTAAACTAGAAAATTAATAAAATTTGAAATGTAATTTATGAGACTTATCACCTATAAAAGGAAAATTCCTCTTGTATTTTCACTCATTGGAGAATAATGAAAGAAGCGTGTTTTCTATTCAAGTGACTTTTTCCATGTTCTTGGAAGGACATTGATTGGATTGTACTTTTGATGGGGAAGGAGTGAAAATGCCAAACATGTATGATCTAATCTATGTTTCTTCTTTTTAAAGTATTTTCAAAGTATTTTCAAGAATGCATAGGTATGTATTTAGGAAGAATGTTTTCATGGATTTATCTTACTTCATGGTTAATTAAGAAGAAAACAATCTTCGATCTTGGTTATTTTCTTCTTTAGATTATACCCCTCCTTAGATCAGTTGACCGGAAGACCGCAACTAGATGAGGGAAAACAACAACATTCTTTTTATAGTTTGATCTTTTTCTATCAACTAGATGAGGGAAAACAACAACATTTTAACTAAACTAATATTACCAAGGATAGGAAGACCGCATGACCCAATGGTAGGTGAAATCCTAATTTTTTCTTCAATACAAATTTTTGTTTCATCATTTTTTTTCCCTCTTTCAGTTTTGTCGCTAATCTGTTCACCACTTATGTTTCTTATGCTGACTGATTTATTCTCTCATCAGTTTTTAGCAAGTGACAAAGGGTTTGGAAAATGTTTTTCTCCTCCATTCTTTTATTTTACCAAAACCCAAAGGGTGGATTTTGGAAAATGATTTTCTCAACCGTTAATAAGTAATTAAATATAAATGTGAACTTTAATAAATACAAAAGTGCAAAATTTAAGTGGAAACATAGTTTATGCAAAAGTGGAAATGAAAGTGGATTAAATATAATATAAATTTAATATCTAACAAAATTCGAAAGATTAGGTAGAAGTGGATTTTACTTAAAAGATGAGTAAATATGAAAGTGGAAAAAAGAAAAAAGTAAAAGTGAAATTAGATTAAAGAAAAAGTATAAGTCAAAGTGGAGTTAAAGAAAAATGATAAAATTTAAAGAGCACATGGTATTTTCAAACCATGGTGGTAAAAAAGTGAATTAAATCATGATAGTCAAAATATATTGATCCAATTCAAAAGGTGACTAAACAATATAAAATGAACAATGGTTTATTGACATTGGATTAATTAAAATAGTATGATTAATATATTATATTGAAAAAACAAATACTTATAATTTAGAGATACATTCACGTATTGAAGAGGTACATTGGTTCATTGTTACTTACAAAAATACACAATGATTCAATTTCATATACTTATTGGATGACTATATAAAAAATAAAATATGTTGAAATAAGGTGTCACTCGATGATTTAATAATAAGATCTAAATAGAAGAAGAGTCCAAAGGAAGAAATTGAACTTTGAAGATTAAAAACTAGAGTGAAAGTGTAAGGGTGGAGAAAGGGAGGATTAAATTCCTCTACGTGCCTGAACAACATGGAGTTGAAGCTTTCTCAAGTTAGTGCTTGAAAAATAGGGGATTGATGTCTCATTTAGTTGTTGCTCAAAACATGAGATTTTTATCTCCTTAAGTTGGTGCTAAAAATAGGGAATTTTTGTCTCCTTGAGTTGGTGCTCAAAAGAGGAGATTAATGTCTCTTGCAAGTTGTTACTTGTAAATGAAAAGTAAACTTTATATAAATATATAAAAGAACATTTATGGTGTTTCATGTTAAAATTTTGTGTACTATTTTTCTGTGTTGATCATTTGTTGTGTTCAATAAAATTAGTGATTAAGTGGTGTTAAATATTGGAAAAATAAACAATATTGATTCACCCCCCCTCAGTATTAAACAATATTCCAACATGAAGTATTAGTAGAATTCAATAGGACTATTGATAAATGGGAACTTGATGTTAGAGAAATTGATTCAGTAATACATGGCCACAATCATAAGTATATTCTTGGATATGTAAAGATAGTTGCTAGGCTGAAATCACTACTTCTAGAAAAAAAAAAGATACACGAAGTGATTCAAAAATGAGAGAGAGATATTGAAATTCCCCATGGATCATCATGTTTTCTCATACTTTCAATTGCATGGAGAATTTTTGGAACAATGGGTCTCATATGAAGTGAGGCATGCCTCTATTGAATATCCTAGTTTGTCGACATTTATATAGAATGCAAGTTTTTTTCAAATTTTTTGGATTTATTTTATTTTATGTTGTAATCTTAAGTTATAAATTAGAAGAATTATACTTGTATTATAACAATATGGCCAATAGTAATATTAATCAACCTTGGCTAGCCGAAGATTCTTTGTGTTATACTGGACAACTTCATAATCTTCCTAAACACCCTAAACAAAACAATTGATCCTAAAGTATGAGATCTGTAAATATATGTCTTACAAAAATATCACATCATGAAATTTATTGAAATTTATTCTTTCCATTAGATTATTGAATATACAATTCAAATATGTAGTTTGTTGTCTTCCCCTTACACGTTTGACAATTTATCCTCTATGTGGTATTTAATTTACCTATTGGATCCATCATGAGTTGAAGGGAATTTCAAATATCCTTTAGAGATAAATTCAAGGAGGAAACTACTATAGGTGCATTAATAGAAGAATGTTTTTATTTGATCATGGGGTGAGTGAAGACTAATTATGATATCTCATGAGAGGTTATGTGACATCTCCAAAAATAAAATATTTTTGAAATTTAAAATGTTGGAAATTTATTCCATTTTTAGTAAATTCGAATTTGGATTTTTTTTGTCATTTATGGCAATTCCAAATTTCGAATTTGGTAATTGTAATTAATTATTTTGACTGTTGGGCAGAGACCTGATTAGACCAAACTAACTATTTGACTATGACACTTGTATGGAAAAAACATATTTTATATTGATTGCAGTTGGACAAATGGGAAAACCATGTTAAATTTAGTTGATTATGACTCCATGAATGGGGAACATGTTGGAACTACCTCTGGGATGATTATTACAAGTGGAAAATCATTGATTTGGCCATTGGTAGCCCCTAAAAATCAGGGATTTAGAAAGATGGGAAAATTCCTAAGAGAGGGAGAAAGACCTGGGCAAAATTGATAAATAACATATGTGAGGAGGCAGGACACTGCCAAGTATGTGGAGAAAAGAGACTATTGATTTTCCTTGCTATTATGATAATTGTTGAGTAAGTGTGAGGCAAGAGGATAACTGCTAGAATTGTGGACATTGTTGAGGAGGAGTTTTACAAATTTTCCCTCATGGATTCATGGTCAGGCTAGGGGGTGAATCGGGCAAGAAATTTTGGTTGCCTATTCTACGGTTGGGAGGAACGTGGTTGTTCCCTTTACCTTCCCGCAAAACTGGTTCTTATTGTTGATCTACTCCTCTGTGTTAAATAATCATTTATACTGGTGATATGTATATGTTAATTTTGTATTGAAGTACTTCCATGGGAGAAATCCATCGTGTCATAATCCATTTCTGTAATAGGAAAAAATTGTTTGTTTGTAATCATTTCACCGCTTTATGATGGCGGATCGGTGGTCTTCTTGAGCCTTCAAGATGTGAGGGTTCACTGTCAAGCAGTTGCAGCCTTAGCCTTGTAGGCCACCAAATACCATCACCGCCTTGATTTAATTTTTCCAAAGGTCGAATGGGCAAGTTTTGTTCCCATAAATACTTGAATCATATTGTAATTCCGGAAACAGAGGGTGAGATAGCTTGAATTATTTCCTGAGTTGATTTGGTTATTCCCTGTTTTGGAGGTTTTCTCTGTGATTATGATCTTTTGTTATTGAGTTTGTAAACTCATTTTATTTTTTGATAAATTCATTTTTGAGCAAACACAATAATCATTTGTTTTTACCAATTACGAACCCGGTCACTTATTTATTCTGAGTTTATTTGTTGGAGCGGGTGATTTAAAAAAAAGATTAAATACAAAATTGATATTTCGGCATTCGAGACTTTCTTGTTACATATATCTGGAGTTTCGTTGCTTTACCAAACACTGAAACCGAAAATTGTTGGGCCCACACCCTAATCTCATTTTGCAATTTGACATTTCTTATTTCATTTTGTTTGTGTGTCAAGTGTTCATAAACCCTGAAATCTCAAACCCCGAAACCCCAAAGTGTTGGTCCCACATTCCATTCACATTTTCTCAATTCGGGAGTTGTTGTGTGTTGGAGTTGGGCATTTGAAATCGCAAAATCCTCAACCCCGAAACCCCAAAGTGTTGATCCCACATTCCATTCACTTTTTCGTAATTCGAGAGTTGTTGTGTGTTGGTGTTTGGCATTTGAAATAGAGAAATCTCGAACCCTGAAACCCTGAAGTGTTGGGCCCACAGTCTTTTCGCATTCCGTGATTCGGAAAACAACGTGGTCTTTGTTTTTTTGTTTTTTTTTCAGCATTTGTAATCGCTGAAAACCGATTGACCTCTGTTTTTTCACAAAACTGTAGAAACATAGTAGGAATTAATTGTTATAGGAACAACTCTAATACTGTAATGAATGGAATAGTATAAACGATGGAGGATCTTCATTCGGGATAGAGGTATAATATAAATAACATATCATATTACAAGTCACTATGTATAGGGCATGACAAGTACATAAATTACTATATATGAAAGTATTAAACTAATTAAGCAGATTTTTAGTGCTATTTTTCCTAAGAGTTTTGCTTTCCATGAGGTCATACACCTTTAAGTGTTCAAAATTTTGTAATTAGACTATTGTTTAATGGTATAAACCATAGAGAACAAGATGGGATCCTTCGAGTTAACTATTCTTGATGTGTAAGCTGCTGGTGTGTAAGAATGAGACCCAAGTTAGGTAGATATACTTGCTTGTTTATATTTTCTTTAAGTAGAGATGCAGGACCATAGCACGTAACTGAGCTTTCCAATTATTAAAACAAAATAAATATGAAACTATACCTATGAGAGTGAATTTCTCTATATATATTTAGAGAAAGCTATAGGTATGTACAGACTTATAGGTGGAAATAGTACAGATGTTAACAGAGAGTTAAAGTGAATTCCCTACAGTAAGAATGATAATATACGCCTTTATACACGCACATAGCAGACAATCAAAATACCTATTGTTCTAGCAGTCATGAAGATCCAACCTTGCAATTAAAAGCATAATTAAATGTGTAGAATTGATTACTTTGACAATTCTAGACTCCTTGTCCTTCCAACTCTCGGTCGTCGAAATGCTGAAAAGGACTTAACGGTTCTGGATAGCCCTTAGCCTCTGTCCACATGACCATCACTCTATGAAAACGTGCTTAACGTCAAAGCGCCACCGAATTTTTTCGATTCAGGGAATCACGATGCAAGCATTCCTCCTATTCTCTATCCTTTGAAATTTTGAAACCCAAAATAGGGCCTAATGGCTCCTTAGCTCCTCCCTTAAGTCACTTTTTATACAACCGGTCCTATGACCTAGTGCTACTACCTCGAAATGATGAAATCTACCCCTTGAGAGATCAACGATCCAGTTTCCTCTTGAACCAATGACTAGTATCCCACTGGACTGACGATCCTCAACCTTTTGAGATTTTCCCCAAACCTGGACCACTCGCCACGTGTCCTCGTTGATGAACGGTGTCGATCATTTCGCGATTTCGTGAACCACGAGTTCACGATGTAGAGACTCCATAATCACCTGTCGCTCCAAACCCCAAACTCCAAAATAGTGAAAATTCAACACCTTAGAGTGTTGGAAGACACTTGTCCCTAATATCCTAAGTGCTCTGGAAGATCCAACGACTCTCTCAACTTCGGTATTTCTCCCCGAAGTGTCTCCACCGTTCATTTCAATTGTTCTCCTGCATGACCTCTCAGAGGTTAAACTCTGTGCGCCCAGATCTTTTTGATCTAATGATAGTTGTGCACAACCCTGAGCTTTAACTCTCTGAACCTCAAAGTTTCCTTCGACCTAAGTTTAGATATTTCCCATATACATATGAGTGTGTTGGAGTAGTTTGAGAGTTAAGGGAAGTGGTAGAATTATGGACATAATTTATCCACATAAGCTTTTCTATTCGAGGTAAACTAGACTGGTGTAATAATTTCATTATGGACATAAATGAATCTTACCTTCTCTTAAATTCTAATCTTAAACAAAATTGAATTATGTCATATAATTTTTTTTTTTAATGGTGAATTTGGAGTACATTACATATGGTATCAGAGAAAAATCTACAACATTGGGCCTAAATAGGGCCACATTAGCTGCTTAGTATTTATTTTGATTTATGTAAAACTAATCAATCTTATGGGTACAAACAGAAATCCCTTTCTATTTTTGTAAATTATGGCAGCTCACGAGGGTGCAAAAATCAGGATGGAAGGAAATCCGTAGCAAGGACCTCCTGGATATCCAAGACAAAAAAGGGATGGAAGCTCACCCATGGAGGTGGTGGAAACAATGAGGAATCTTATTATTGAACTGCAAGTTTTCAAGGTCGACAAGGAAAAATTGAAGAAAGCATAGCAGGAACAACAAGAGATAAATGAAGTGCCGCTGCATAGTATAGTAACCAAGAAAATCCCAAAAGACAATAACCATGACGAAGAAGTCAGCAAAAGGGCCTCCAAGAATTCTGGATCGGAAATAGAAAAAGAAGATAGTTCATCTGAAGGGACACCTTTAGCTGAAGACAAAACTATATCAGATAGAAAAATAAAACAAGTAGACCACCTTGAAGGAGAATTTAAAAAAATTAAACCAACTACCTTTGATGGAGAATCCCGAATAGGAGAAGAAGTTGAGGCATGGTTGTTGGACAACAAAAAATACTTCCATATCTACAACTATTCCAGCAACATGAAAGTCAGAATGGCCATCTACAATCTGAAGGGGAAGGCCACCATTTGGTGGTAGGATATGAAATTGGCCAAGGGCCTAAAGGAGAAATAGTTGGAATGGTCTGAATTTAAGAAGTATTTCAAGAAACAATACCTTTCTGAAATCTATTATGAAAGGAAGACGAAATAATTTTACAAGTTAGGACTCGGACAGATGACGATGGAGGACCTTATAAATAAATTTCTGGAACTACTAAGGTTCGTACCGTACATCCGGGAGGATAAGGTAAAAATCCAACGATTCTTAAGTTGTTTACCACAGGCCTACCGGGACAAAATTGAGTTTGAAAACATCAAATCCTTGAGTGAGGTATTTAGGAAAGAACAAATGTGCTATGACCAGTACAAACAACGGGTAGAGTTTCCTAAGACCTTGAAGGATAAAAAGAAATATCGAATGAACAAACAGAATAAGGGATACCATCCATCTCCTTATAGGAATGCAACAAAAAGTTTCCCAAGGAAGGATTTTCACTCCAATCATCCGAATACGCAAGGTAGCAGTAAACCTGGGAACGAAGAAGTTTGTGAACAACTCACGCAAGCCATTAAAGTGTTTGGAGTGTGGAGAGCCTCATCTAAGGAGGAACTGTACACATTTAATTGCAGCAAACAGAACTATTGTTCACAATTTGAAAGAAGCCTCGACAGTGGGAGACGTGGGAAAAAGTCTGCATCGGATAAATGCAGCCATAGATGGTCGAGAAGATGACCACCAATCCTCGGTGGTAGAAATCGAAGGTAAAATCAATGACACTGAAATTTCTATTTTAATTGACCATGGAACTATGTTAAGTTATATTACTCCAAATGTAGTAGAGTCGAATAAACTTAAGAAAACTGAAGCACGCAAAATCATGGCTTGTACAACTAGCAACAGGCACTAAAAGGAAAGTAGTTGACTTTATTTATGATCTTGAGTTCAGCTTAGATGGTCAAAAGATAAGGACTAATCTGAACATCCTACCACTAGGATCTTATGATATGATTATTGGGATGGATTGGTTGGAACAACACAAAGCAGTACTAGACTGTTATACAAAGATACTTAGCTATAAAGCTAATTTTGGCACTGTTAGAATAGCCCAAGGCATACCAATACCTATATCAGTCAGACAAGTTTCAGCGATGTAACTCAAGAAATGTATTAGAAATAGATGTCAAGTTTATTCCATCCAAGTGACGAATCTATTAGAAAAATAAGATAAGCCAAAGTTAGAAGACTTTGTTGTCCTATGTGAATTTAGAGACATGTTTGTGGATGAGATACCACAATTACCTCCTAGAAGGGAAATAGACTTCTCCATAGACCAACTACCCAGTTCAGCCACTATCTCAAAAGCACCTTACCAAATGAGTCTACCAGAACTAACAGAATTAAAAATCCAATTACAAGAATTGTTGGACAAAGAGTATATCAGACTGAGTGTTTCACCATGGGGGGCACTAGTCCTCTTTGTGAAAAATAAAGATGGTACTCTAAGACTATGTATCGATTATAGGCAACTAAACAAAATGACCATTAAGAACAAATACTCCTTACCAAGGATAAATGATCTATTCGATCAAGTTGGTGGGGCCAAGATCTTTTCAAAATTTGATTTACGATCTGGTTATCATCAACATAGGATAAAGGAAGAGGACATAAACAAAACAACTTTTTGAACAAGGTATGGGCACTATGAGTTTGTAGTCATACCTTTCAGACTCACTAATGCACCATCCACATTTATGTGTTTGATGAACAATATTTTCAGTCTGTACTTAGACAAGTTCTTAGTAGTATTTATCGATGATATTATGGTCTATTCTAAAATGGAGAAGGAACGTGATGAACACTTAAGAATAGTTCTTCAAACATTAAGGAAACACAAATTATACCCAAAATTCAACAAATGTGACTTTTATCAAAAAGAAATACAATATTTAGGACATGTCATTTCCTCAGAAGGTATTGTTGTAGACTCGACAAAGATAAAAGCCATTATGGAATGGTCAGTACCTAAGGATGTGGCAGATATCTGGTCATTCATGGGAATCACCAGATATTATTGTATATTTATAGAAGGGTTTTCCAAGATAGCCTACCTTATCATGTCACTATAAAAGAAAGGAACGAAGTTTAATTGGTCGTAAAAGTGTCAAGACAACTTTAGCAAGATGAAATAATTTTTGACATCATCACCTATTTTGAAGGTAGCAGACCCAGATAAAGACTTCAGAGTTTGTGTTGATGCAAGTAAAGAGGGACTAGGTGGTGTCCTAACTCAGGAAGGGCACATCATTTGTTACGAGTCCTGAAAATTAAAAGAACACGAGAAAAATTATGTCACTCATTACTTAGAATTGGTAGCAGTAATACATGCCTTAAAAATGTGGCGCCACTATATAATGGGTAGAAAATTCCTACTATTGACTGATAATACTGGGGTGAAATATCTGTTTAACCAACCAGATCTTAATGCAAGACAAGCAAGGTGGCTATCCTTCTTGAGCGAATTCGACTTCGACGTTAGACATATCAAGGGTAAGTAAAATAAAGTAGCAGACGCTTTAAGCAGAAGAGTCCATGGGTTATTTGAGATAAACATCAGCAGAGAAGAAAGTGATCTAGAACAAAGAATAAGGACGATAGGTATTAACAACAGAAGTTACACTAAGATAATGACAGAATTACAAAACAGGACCACCAACTCTAACAAACCAAATCTAAGCATCGACAAGAAAGGATTATTACGACTTAAAAACAAACTTTACATACCAGATTTCGCAGAACTGAAATCAACAATTTTGGACGAAGTGCATAAGAAACCGTATTCTGGCCATCCAGGTTACCAGAACACAATAACAACACTTAGAAAAATAATTTTCTGGCCTAGTATGAAGGGAGAAACAACAGACTACTTGGCTAGGTGCGAATATTGTCAGTAGGTTAAGGGCGAGCACCAACATCCAGCTGGCCTATTATAGCCAATACCAATACCAGAATGGAAATGGAAGACTATATCACTGGACTTTATAACAAATTTGCCTAAAACTCAGAAACATAATGATTCTATCATGTTTGTAATCGATAAACTCAGTAAGTATGCACACTTTATTCGTGTAAAGTCTACTTTTGAAGCTATAAACATTGTTGAAATATTCATGAAAGAAATTTTTAGACTGCATGGTATTCCTAAAATGGTGATTTCAGATATAGACGTAAAATTTACATCCGCTTTTTGGAAGGAATTGTTTGCAGGGATAAACATTAACTTGAATTTTACTACAAGCTATCATCCACAAATGGATGGAGAAACTGAAAAGACAAACCAAATCATAGAGGATATTCTTCGCATGTACGTAAGAAAAAAACCAAGAAAGTGGGAAGACTACCTGCACTTGGTAGAACTTGCATATAACAATGGGTACCAAACTTCAGCTAAGTTGAGCCCTTTCAAAATATTGTATGGAAGAAAGTGTACGACTCCAATTAGCTAGGATAACCCGACTGACAGACTCATGATTGGACTAGAGATGCTCTAAGAAATGGAGAACATGGTAAGAAAGGTACAACAAAACCTGAAAGAAGCACATGACAGACAGAAGAGCTATGCAGATCAGAAAAGAAGACACTTGGAATTTCAAGTAGGAGACCATGTTTATTTGAAGGTCAAAGCCTGAAAGAGCTCGTTGAAGTTAGGGAATTGTGCCAAGATGACACCCAGGTTTTGTGGGCCCTTCAATATACTAGCTTGAATTGGCCCCTAGCATATCAACTTGCACTTCCAACTAATCTAAGAATTCATAATGTATTTCATGTCTCGTTGCTGAAAAAGTGCATTCATGACCCTACTCATAGGATTGGTTGGAACTTGGTGTAGGTGGAACCCATAGGCAAGTTCCAGGTGGAAGCCCTGTGCATTCTAGACCGGAGATAAATATCACTTCGAAACAAAGCCATCGCTCAGGTAAAGGTGCAATGGAAGCACTTTAGTCCTTAGGAGGCCACTTGGGAGTTGGAGGGAGATTTGCGGAAATATCATCCAATCCCGTTCCAGGAAAGGAATAAATATTGAGGATGGTGTTTTATTGAAGGGGGAAAAGATGTGACATCCCAAAAAATAAAATATTTTTGAAATTTAAAATTGTTGGAAATTTATTCCGTTTTTAGTAAATTCAAATTTGGATTTTTTTTTTCCATTTATGGAAATTCCAAATTTCGAATTTGGTAATTGTAATTAATTATTTTGACTGTTGGGAAGAAACTTGATTAGACCCAACTAACTATTTGACTATGACACTTGTATGGAAACATAATATTTGATAGTGATTGCAGGAGGACAAATGGAGTATCCATGTTAAATTTAGCTGACCATGACTCCATGAGTGGGAAACATGTTGGAACTACGTCTGGGATGATTATTACAAGTGGAAAATCAGTGATTTGGCCATTGGTAGCCCCTGAAAATCAGAGATTTAGAAATTTGCGAAAATTCCCAAGGGAGGGAAAAAGACCTAGGCAAAATTGATAAATAGCATATGTGAGGAGGCAGGATGCTGCCAAGTATGTAGAGAAAAGGGACTATGGATTTTCCTTGCTGTTATGAGCACTACTGAGTAAGTGTGAGGCAAGAGGATAACTATTGGAATTATGGACATTGCTAAGGAGGAGTTTTCCAAATTCTCCCTCATGGATTCATGGTCAGGCTAGGGGGTGAATTGGGCAAGAAATTTTGGTTTCTTATTCTATGGTTGGGAGGAACGTGGCTGTTCCCTTTGACTTCCCGCAAAACTTGTTCAGATATGTTTTTTTTTTTTTGTAAGTAAGTTTTTGTATTATATAAGAGTCCTTCTCAGAACCAGGATCAAGAGTACATTTGCTAAGTCATGCGGTTGTAATTACTGAACTGCTCCGTGAGGAGAAACCAGTTCAACCAACCGTATATAGGAAGTAACAAAATTTCTAACAGAGCTAGTGAAAAACTAAACTATTTTCAACCATGAGAGCCACTAGAGCTAAAGTAAGGAACAAGCACTGTATAGTCTAGAACATACTTGGGCAGGGGGGCAGGCCAAGGTTCCTCTGTGATAACTGTCCCGCCGGCAGTCCAATTCATGTTTGTAGCTTTGTTGCGCTCATCTTCGTGCACCTGGATGTCGAAACTGCCATGTCATTCATCTTCCTTCTCCTCGGCTACCATTGCCAAGACAACCCTGTCGTTCTCTCCTGCAGAGTTTTCCGAAGGCTCCTTCCGCACGAGAGCGGTCATGGGCTCTGGAGAAACTGCCATCCCGTCAAAATGCTGGCCTTTCCCTGTGGTGGCTTGTTGGTAGCTTCTTGCATTGTCACTGGATTTCTCAGGAGCGTCTCTAGAAATCTCTGGAGCGGCTGGAGGGGGAGTGGATAAGAGCTGAAGAAGGATAGAGAGTCTCCCTTCCATTTGCTGGACCCTGAATTGGAGGTCATTCACACCATCCCGGAGCTCAAAAACAAGATCCTGTAGAATAGTAGAGTGTTCACGCGGCAGAAAGGGAGAGGGCGTTTTTGGATTGTGACGGGGTCGGCCATGGCGCGACGGCGGGGGAGAGGAGGAGGGAAAGTCGGGGGGAGAGTGCCATGCCTAGGTCCAGGAGGTGTCGACTAAGGCTGCACAGCGAGAACCTGGGGTGGGCGAACCGGAGGGCGAAGAGGAGAGAGGGCGTCGCGGATGCCAGGGGGAGCCCCTACGAAGGCCCATACGATGACGCGGCATAACAAAGCTCGGCTTCTGCAGAAGGTCTGCAGAGCCAAGGTGGAGTATGAAAATCGCTTGAGAAACCATGAAAATCGCAGTACCAGAGTCTAAGCCACACACCCAAGCGATAATGCCAAAAGAAGTTTGCATGGTTCGGTGCATAGAGGGGATCGAGAGGGGTGGGATTAATGCCCCTCCCATCATCCTTGAATGCAATTTGATGCCCTGGGGTGGCAGTTGTCGCGGGCACGAGCCGAGAACATGGCTCCATGCTCCGCTGGCCTCCTCCCGCACCCACAGCCTTCCAGGTGGACCGCAATACCACCCCGATCGGGGGACTTGTTCAGATATGTTGATCTACTCCTTCTTTGTGTTAAATAATCATTTATACTAGTGATATGTATCTGTTAATTCTATATTGAAGTACTTCCATGCGAGAAATTTGTCGTGTCACAATCCATTTCTGTAATAGGAAAAACTTGTTGGTTTGTAATCATTTCACCACATTATGATGATAGATCGGTGCCCATATTGACCCTTCAAGACGTGAGGGTTCACTTTCAAGCGGTGGTCTCCTTAGCCTTGTAGGCCACCAAATACCATCACCACCCTGATTTAATTTTTCCTAAGGTCGAAGGGGTAAGTTTTGTTCCCATAAATACTTGAATCATATTGTAATTCCAGACACAAAGGGTGATATATCTTGAAGTATTTCCTGAATTGATTTGGTTATTCCCTATTTTGGAGGTTTGCTCTGCAATTTTGATTTTCTGTTATTGAGTTTGTAAACTCATTTTATTTCTTGAGAAATTCATTTTTGAGAAGACACAATAATCATTTCTTTTTACCAATTACGAACCCGGTCACTTATTTATTTCGAGTTTATTTGTTGGAGTGGGTGATTTTAAATAGAGATTAAATACAAAATTGATATTTCGGCATTCGAGACTTGCTTGTTACATATATGTGGAGTTCATTTGCTTTACCAAACACTGAAACCCAAAATTATTGGGCTCACACCCTAATCTCATTTTGTAATTTGACATTTCTTATCTCATTTTGTTTGTGCGTTAGGTTTTCGTAAACCCCGAAATCCCAAACCCCGAAACCCCGAAGTGTTGGTCCCACATTCCATTCACATTTTTGCAATTTGGGAGTTGTTGTGTGTAAGAGTTTTCCATTTGAAATTCCGAAATTCCGAACCCCGAAACCCCGAAGTGTTGGTCCCACATTCCATTCACTTTTTTGTAATTCGACAGTTGTTGTGTGTTGGTGTTTGGCATTTGAAATTGAGAAATCTCGAACCCCAAAACCCCGAAGTTCTAGGCCCATAGTCTTTCTGCATTTCGCGATTCGACAATCAATGTGGTCTCTTTTTCTTTTGTGTTTGGCATTTGTAATCACCGAAACCCGATTGACCTCTGTTTTTTCACAAAATTGTAGGAACATAGTAGGAATTATTTGTTATAGGAACAACTCTAATACATTAATGAATGGACTGGTAGAAACGATGGGGGATTTTCATCCGGGATAGAGGTAGAATAGAAATAACAGATCATATTACAAGTCATTGTGTACAGGGCATGACAAGTACACAAATTATTGTATATGAAAGTATTAAAATAATTAAGCATATTTTTAGCGCGATTTTTCCTCCAAGTTCTGCTTGCCATGAGGTCATACACCTTTAAGTATTCAAAATTTCATAATTAGACTATTGTTTAATGGCATAAACTATAGAGAACAAGATGGGATCCTTCGAGTTAACTATGCTTGATGTGTAAGCTACTGGTGTGTAAGAGTGAGACCCAAGATAGGTAGATATACTTGCTTGTTTATATTTTCTGTAAGTAAAGATACAGGACCGTAACACATAACTGAGCTTTCCAATTATTAAACCAGAATCAAGATGAAACTATACCTATGACAGTGAATCTCTCTATATATATTTAGAGAAAGATATAGGTATGTACATACTTATAGGTGGAAATAGTACAGATGTTAATGGAGAGTTAAAGCAAATTCCCTACAGTAAGAATGATAATATACACCTTTATGTGCGCACATAGCAGACAGTCAAAATACCTACCGTTTGAGCAGTCATGAAGATCCAACCTTGCAATTAAAAGCATAATTAAATATGTTGAACTGATTACTTTGACAATTATAGACTCCTTGTCCTTCAAACTCCCAGTCATCGAAACGCCGAAAAGGACTTAACGGTTCTGGATCGCCCTTAGCCTCCATCCACGTGACCATCACTTTGTGACCACGTTCTTAATGTTAAAGCGCTACCATCTTTTTACGATTCGGGAAATCGTGATGCAAGCGTTCCTCCTATTTTGTGTCCTTCAAAATGATGAAACCCAAAATAGGGCCTAATGGCTCCTTAGCTCCTCCCTTAAGTCACTTTTCATACGACCAGTCTTGTGACCTAGTGCTACTACCCTGAAATGCCGAAATCTCCCCCTTGAGAGATCAACGATCCAGTTTCCCCTTGAACCGATGACCACGATCCCACTGGACCGACGATCCACAATCTTTCGGGATTTTACGTGAACCTGGACCACTCACCATGTGTCCTCCTTTATGAATGGTGTCGATTGTTTTGCGATTTCGTGAACCAAGAGTTTAGGATGTAGCGACTCCATAATCATCTGCCACTCCAAACTCCGAACTCTGAAATAGTGAAAATTTAACGCCTTAGAGTGTTGGAAGACACTCGACCCTAATCTCCTCGCTACTCTGGAAGATCCAACAACTCTCGCAACTTCGGTACTTCTCCCCGAAGTGTCTCCACCATTCATTTCAACTGCTCTCGTGCGCGACCTCTTAGAGGTTAAACTCTATGCGCCCATATCCTTTTGATCTAACGACAATTGTGCACAACCCTGAGCTTTAACTCTTTGAACCTCAAAGGTACTTTCAACCTAAGTTTAAATATTGCCCATATACATATAAGTATGTTAGAGTAGTTTGAGAGTTAAGGGAAGTGATCGGATTATGGACAGAATTTATCCACATAATCTTTTTTGTTCGAAGTAAACTAGACTGGTGTAATAATGTCATTCTGGACAGAAATGAATCTTACCTTGTCTTAAATTCTAATCTTAAACGAAATTGAATTATGTCATAGAATATTCTTTTTTATAGTGAATTTGGGGTACATTACACGTTAAGGCCAATGAAAACTTAGGAAAACAACAATCTATTGACTTGGAGGGATTATTCAAGGTACTTTTACAATGAATTAGAATATGGTGTAAGAAGATGAAACATAGGAAATTGAATTACCATTCTGAATATACAACTTTTTTCATAATTATGAATAATTATGTCAAAATTGTTTTTTTCTAACAATGGTATCTTATTTTTCCAACAAAATATAACGTATATCTTTTTTTTCGTATAGGCGTTGAGTACGTTAACGATGGAATTTTGTTCCAAAAATTTGTAGACTTGTAGAGAACCTGTTTTTCTTGTGCCATGTATTTTTTGGAAATTGATAATATTATTTTTATATTTTTTTTAAATTATCAAAGTCAACATATCCCCGAAATTACAACATATTTTGTTCATGCAGATTGAGAGGGTCTTAACATGATCAAATAATTTTTTTTTACATCATATATACCAGTCTCCTATAGTGTTGCATATAACCATTTCAGAAATGGTTAGGCTAAAAAAAAGTTATAGCATAAATAAGAGAGGTATGCGTAAATTCTAACCTTGTACAATATCTACTGCAAACTGATATTCAGAAAATAACAGAAAAGATACAATGGCAAATAAAAACATTACACAGAGATTTTTCACCTGGAAACCCAAACCGGGAAAACCAACATATATTATATTCATACATTGTGTTACATTGTTTACAATACAATATACATATAGGAGCAAGTGGCATCCAAAACCCTAACCCAATGACCTGTATTAGTCCAAAACCCTAATTTCTTAACCGGAAATAGAAAACCATCAGCAAAAAACCATGTGCCGAAAAACCACCTAATATCATGTTGTCCCGGAAATATGTCGTCTCGGTAATATGTCGTCCCAGAAATATGTCGTCTCGAAAATATGTCGGCCCGAAAAAAAAATGTTGGGTATGTGGAAAGAATATAACACATACCCAACATTCTCCCACTTGTTGTTTTCTTTGCACACAAGGGGTTACAGGGTTACATAGTCAACAATCCACGGAAACAATGCCCATGGATCCTCTACACCAAGAGAACTTCTCAGTGCTCACAGATTTTGTTAATGAATCTGCAACATTCTTCAAAGTGTCCACCTTCATCAGTGATACTTTATTTTTTTCAATCATGTCTCTCACAAAGTGATATTGAACATCAATGTTCTTTGTCTTTGAATGATAAGCAGGGTTCTTCGCCAAGAAAATTGCACTCTAACTGTCACACTCTATCCTTATAGCTTCTTGTACCAACCCAATACCTGAACACAATATTTGTAACCATACTTCTTCTTTACTTGCATGAGTGGCTGCCATGTATTCAGATTCTGTAGTTGAAAGATTCTGTAGTTGAAAGTGCCACTACAGCCTACCTTTTGCTCATCCAACTTATTGCTCCTCCAAACAGGTTAAACACATACCCTCTTGTAGATCTCCTATGATCCAAATCTCCAGCCCAGTCTGCATCCACAAAGCCATGTATATCAACCACTCTCTCCAATTCTAGTCTTCCTTCGTAGCACAATCCATAGCTAACAATGCCACGCAAATACCTGAAAACTCTTTTTACTGTTGTCCAATGCTCCTTCCTTGGTTTGGACATATACCTGCTCAAAAATCCCACTGCATGTGCAATGTTCGGTCTAGTACAGACCATTGCATAGATCAAACTGCCAACTGGACTCGCATATGGAACACGAGACATGTCCTCCTCTTCTTCATGTGTCTTGGGACACTGATCCACAGATAACTTTACACCAACGTGAATAGGAACCTTGACCGGTTTACATTCCTGCATATTAAACCTTTGCAATATTGTCTCGACATATTTTCTCTGATTTAACAAGAGTTTCCTCCTTTTTCGATCTCTTTTAATTTCCATGCCCAAAATGAAATTTGAAGCACCAAGATCCTTCATGTCGAATTTAGAGGACAACTGAGTTTTCACATCCTGGATAATCTCTTTGTTGTTTCCTATAAGCAACATGTCATCCACATACAAGACCAAATAAATCACATCATCACCAATTAATTTAGAATACACACAGTCATCCTCTTTGCTTCTTGTGAAGCCAAGTCCCAACATATAAGTATCAAATTTTTGATACCACATCCTTGGTGATTGTTTTAAACCATATAGGGACTTTGTCATCTTGCATACCAACTCCTTCTTTCCTTTCACAGCAT
>ML783189.1:0-17833 GCA_009831015.1 Picea engelmannii
CAACTCATTGATCTGTCTTCATATATGCATTCTCATCAAGGACAATACATATTATATTACATCAATCATCAATCAATCAATCCTTTGACATCAATCAATCACTTGACATCAATCAATTAAACCATTGGCATCAATGACAACATGATCCAACAGAACAAATATAAAGACAATAAATGGAATACTAAACAATGGAATATGAAATAAGAGTAGAATCATGCACCTTTGTATCTCCTCTTCTACATTTGTGGTAAAGAGTCCCTCGTCTTCTCCAGTTATTATGTTTGTTTAAATGTAGCAATGCAGAAAATACAATGGACATGAAGGTAAGTTGGTATGCAGGAAGACATGTAAAAAAATAAATACAGTTCTATTTATTTCAATGTAGCAACACAGAGAATACAATTGACATGAAGATAAGTTATTATGTAGGAAGATACGTAGTATCTACATACAATAAATTAGGTGCAAAGCAGTAGAACACATATACAAACAATAAATGAAATACAAAACAATGGAATATGAAATAAGAGTAGAAGCATGCACCTTTGTATCTCTTCTTCTACATTTGCGGTAAAGAGTCCTCCGTCTTCTCCAGTTATTATGTTTGTTTCAATGTGGGAACGCACAAAATACAATGAACATGAATGGAAGTTGGTATGCAAGGGATAAAAAGTAATATGTACATACAGTAAATGAGAAACAAAGGAATAGAATAAAAGAGAGTTAGAAATATGAACCTTTTATTTGCTTGATCCATGGTTGTAATTATATAGAATTTTTCCTGTCCAAAATATATTACAAGTCAGAAAATATTAAGAAATTGCATGGTCGTAGCTGAATGATTTGGTTTTTGTGCAACAAAGTATCTAGATTTGCTTTGAGACATGGAAATATAATTTTGTACTATCTTTAATGTATATTTCATAATTCAAGTACAAGACAAATTGTATCGTGGTCAGACCAGTCTGTGTATAAGATAAAGAGGTTGTATTGTGATATGGGCACATTTCACGATATATGGTTAATAAGTGTGTTTTGTACATGTTTTATCTTAACAAAAAGAAAGCAAACATTGTAATTGCACATGCAGTTTTCCAATTATTTGTTATGGCACTATTTTGTAGCATGTCAACACTGAAGTAGCCTAGAATGATAATGGTTTCGTCCAGATGTAAATGGTGTGATACATTTGAGAACACATTCATTATGTTAGCAATGTTGCACGCGAAGCGGCATAGAAATTGAATATTGCAATTTGCAATTCACGGAACACTACTCTTGCTAGCACCATCTCGGCATCTTTTTCTTCTACAAGAACATTTTGCAAAGGCACGTAGGTATGGTTCAGAGTTAAGAGAAAAAATTGGAGCAAAATTTAAGAGCAGGATGGAAAGCTATGCCAATTTTGTGCAATTTTGTTGCATCCTAGGCAGGGTTGTACCATACCTATCCCTTCTACACCTACATGTAGATTTATTCTACAAGAACATCCTACAAAGACAACAAGCTTGACATTGTATTTTTCATGCGAAAGACACGGGTTCGATTCCCATACAGGATAGGCGTTAGATTTCCACTGTCACACACGACAAAGGACTGAAATTTGCAATGCTAGAAAAAATGATAGCTGGAGTTGTGCACATGACATTGGCATGGACATGGTGCAGAGTCTCGGGAAAAAATCGAAGGAAAATTGAAGAGCATGGGAAAAAGATATGCCAACCTCTATGGAAAGTCTACAGGACAAGAACGATGAATAAATACTTAAACATTCTTATTTGCAAAATGAAAACAATGAATAGTAAACAACGAATACAAATGAAAGTATTCTATTGAAACTTACTCGTTAATGATGAACGACAAAACCGCAGGTCCACTTGCGAGTGCAAGACTTGAACACTGCAAAGAGAAAAAAACAGCTCCAACTGTCGGCACAGGACCCCAACCTTGTAAAGCCAAAGAAAACAAAAGCAAGCAGCAAGCAACAAACCAATGAGCAAGCACCAACAAGCCCAACTGCAGTTGCAGGACCTCAAACTTGCAAACTTGAACCAAACAACAACAAGCAGCAACCAATGAACCAACAAACCAGCGAACAAGCAACAACCACTGAACCAGTAAACAATATATGTATCTTCAATGATGACCAAATTGCATTCCAAGCATAGAAGAAATCTAAAACATATGATGACCATGCGAGTGGAAATACTTAAACATTCTTACTTGTAAACTGCATACAGTAAACAACAAAGAACGAATACGAATGAAATTATGGTATCGAAACTTACTCGGCAACAATGAATGACAGAAGCATAGGTTGAATTGTGGGTGTAGGATTTGAACCCCACAAATTCCAAAAAACAGCTCCAACTATGGGTGCAGAACCCCAACCCTACAAAGTTGAAGCAAACAAAAGAAAGCAACAAACACCAACAGGTCCAACTACAGGTGCAGGTCCTCAACCTTGCAAAGTTGAACCAAACAACAATAAGCAACAACCAACGAACCAGCGAACAAGAAGCAGTTAGCGAACCAGTAAACAATATATGTATCTTCAACGATGATTAAATTGCATCCCAAGCATAGAAGAAGTATGAAACATACAATGGCTATGCAACTGGCGATGGACAACAATATTGTCCAACTTCACTGCAACATTTTATGGAAAAATTCGAGGAAAAATGTATTGTGAGAAGCCTATTTAAGTAAACATTTAAGGTTGTAAGGGTTGTTTAAGGGCCTCGCGCTATGCAAACATTTAAGTTGTCATGCATGTTTAAGAGCCTGGTGCTATGTAAACATTTAAGCTGTCGGGCCTATCCAAGTACCTCAAAAAGAGTGTCAATGCTCAAAACTTTCGGTATGTAAACATTTCAATACAAATAGAAATGATAAAAACATTAAAAAAGAACGTCGATGCTCAGAACTTTCGGTATGTAAACATTTCAATACAAAATTTGAAAATTAAAAAAGAGCATCCATGCTCAAAACTTTGGATATCTAAACATTTACAACATTGGGAACAGTGAAGCTGGCAATAAGACTTCTAATCTGTTCGCCAATGAGACGATGACATATAAGTTTTTTTTTATTATATAAAAGTAATGTTTTTACTTCTATAATTCGAACAATACAGATGATGCAAAAATTTATAATCAAAGAACATATTAATATGAAGTCAACGAATTATCAATTGCTATAATCCCTCTATGTCTTCAATAGAGACTAATAAGGGATAAAGTTTGTTCTATATAATGAAAGAAATCTTTCTCACTTATAATATTCCTATAATATTATATGTGACCATTGCTTTGCCTCCTTTATATTCATTAACATATTTTGAAATATTCCATCTATCACAATGACAAATATGCTATCCATGAATCGTTAAATAACTCTTTCATATATTAAAAGCCACACCCAACTTGGTACTAAAAGTTTACATTAAATGTACAATATGCTGACAACAAAGCACCGAAGAATAACCCAAAACATGAATGATCCAATAAACAACAACAACATATGCATATGAATAGAATTCTAGACTCCAAGCTTTCCCCTTTCCCTAAGTCACCCAGAGGTTGGTGTGTAGATAAATAGATAGTTATGTCATTGGTTGGTGTGTAGATAAATAAATAGAAGTCACCCAGTGGTTGGTGTGTAGATAAATAAATAGAAGTGTAGATAAATAAATAGAAGTCACCCAGTGGTTGGTGTGTAGATAAATAGATAGTTATGTCGGTTGGTGTGTAGATAAATAAATAGTTGTGTCATAGCACTAGGCTATTTATATTATTTTAATTTTATTTTTTTTAACTTTCTCATTCACTCAAATAAAATAGTTTAGTAAGTAACATGGAAAATTGCTACCAATCACTAAATTTCTACCAGTCACTAAAGGCGTATGCAACTAATAGGAATGGGTAGTCATGTGGGTAGTCATGTCAAGTGTAAGGTGCATGGAAAATGGTAAACCAACCACTAAAAACATGTACATTTGAAAACATGAATAGTCATCCCCTTGTTACATCGTGAATCCATCCATCTCTCGTATGTCCTAAACCAATCAATGGATTGGGCAAACCAATCAATCCACGTCTAATCAACCACTAAAAGCATGTACATTTAAAAAATCATGAATAGTCATCCACTTGCCATCCATCTCTGGTATGTCCTAAACCAATCAATAATCAACCACTAAAAGCATGTACATTTAAAAAACCATGAATAGTCATCCACTTGTTACATCATGAGCCCATCCATCTCTTGTATGTCCTAAACCAATCAATCCATATTGGGCAAACCAATCAATCCACATCTAATGTATGGGCATTTTAGGATATCTTTTTAATGTCTTATTCTATTTTTGCTTGTCATATCATTTATTCTCATTTTTGTGTTTTCAACTCATTCCATAATAGTCCTTTACATAGAGCTTCCATTTCAAAAGTGTGATGGGACATAATACAAAAATTTAACTAAACAAACAAAATATACTTTACATAGAGCTTCCATTTCAGAAGTGCGATGGGACATAATACAAAAATTTAACTAAACAAACAAAATATAATATATGTCAAAGAAGTTTTAAAATGGGATATTATAAGGATGCACACACATGAGTACATGTATGTGGGAATGCATCATCGGTAAGCATAATGATAGTATTGTAATGATGGAACAATTACACATACTATTAATTAGGGTTGGTATAAGGTTCATTAATAATGAAATGATAATAAGTAAGGTATGGTTTAAACTTAAGTGATGCTATATTGTTTTAGTGATAGTTGTTTTTTTTTTTTTAAATAAAAAAATATTTCAAAATTATATTAAAATTATATTAGGTATATTTTTTTTTAACAAAACTGTATTGATACTGCACGATACAGAGAAGGGTCAGCCATAAGAACAAAGGATTGTACTGAATACAGAGGAGATTATAGCATTGTTCTCACTAGGAGATAAATTCCCTCCATTGAATTAAACTTGCTAGATTTCCATAGCTTTAGATTGATAGTTGTTGGTGCTCACAATTAGACAACTTGTGTACATACAATGATTGCACTAGCAAGGGGGAGGTTGACATGGTTAAAACTATGTCATGAGCCACCAAGATTATTTTAGCAAATCCTTGTGGTCTAAGTGATCAAGGCACATGCAATAAGGAAGGTTGCAACGCAGTTAGTTTGGTATGCACATGGGGCACTGAGCATGGGTATTATTGAGCATCCATAAGCTTGATGTATAGTATAGTCGTTACATTACACACATGGTTTGGAAGTTTGGTGTGGTTACACTTCATTTGCATGATGGAAGCTAGGGACGATTATGTTCATGTGCATTAGAAGCCTGGAGAAGCTACTTTGGCACACATATACTTGAAGCTTTGTGTAGTTGTTATATAAGAATATGGGCATTGTGCATATCGAAAGTAGATAAAATAATGTGAAATATCACATGTGCACTTGAAGGTTGACATAGTTACATTATCATGTAAGGGAGTTAGCGAGAAGCACTAATTTTAAAGGAGTATTATGGCAGGAACTAACTCTTAATGATAACATCTTTTAACAACCATGAAGAGATCAAAAACACATGTTGTCATTTTTCTTTTATGAACTAGAGTGTTTGGGTGAGTTCCTAGAAAGCTTACATCCATGAATCATGCGACACCATTGATGGTACTAGTTTTAACAATGGTCAATGTAGATGTTTATAGAGGAGTATCGTTTTCTAGAAAATGAGTGGTGTGATTAGCAACAAGTATGAGACATGTAAGGAATTATGATCAGTGAGAGTTAGTGGCTATGGTGATGAGAATCATCCTTTTAAGGTAATAGAGGCATTTCATCGCTAATGTAGAAGGGAACCATAGAAAATAGTTGATCGACAAGCATGAAAGAGACTACTATATAGGGAAAACATAAAAAAAATCAATTGACAAACACGAGGAGATTGTGTAATAAGACATAAGGAATTAGAAGAACCTATATTCGACAAAGTGGTGAGAATCATTACATTGTTTTTAAAAATTGAAGATTTTGATTACTAACAAATAAGTAAACTAAACAAGAATTGTAACGAAGAACAACACTTTTAACTTATCATTAATTATGCAAAGTAATTATTAAATAATTTGTAATAACCTTTTGACCCTAACAAATAATTAGAGTTAGAGTTGTAATGAATAACAACACTTTTAACTGGTCATTAATTATGCAGTAATTATTAAATAATTTGTAATAATCTTCAGTAATTATTAAATAATTTGTAATAATCTTCAAACTCATTGACCCTATTTATGGAACCATTGAATGCAACCAAGATCATTATATTGCAACTAAGAGAATCACATGACTGGAGAAAAACTATAAATGTTGGAGTGAAAGCACTTTGACAATAAAAACTAAAAGTCAAGGTACCTTTCAAATAACGTGTTGCTAGGATAATGCAATAAGGGTGTTGGGCACTAACTAAATGTCCAAATTGACACCTTCAAAGAACCTTCTAATTGAAATGACATGGTGAAGACCATGATTTGCAACTAACTTGGCATGCTTTTGTGTTGATTTATCCCATTTGTGAGGCGAGCTTCAAGGAGTCACGGTCCCCTTAACACATTATCCATGATAGGAATAACCTCGCCTTTAACTCCGATTGTCATTTTTATGTTCTTTATATTATTTACTTTTATTTAATATGATTTTTCTTTTTTCTCTTTTCCAAACGAAAAATTATAAATTATTTAATTTTATTTTATTAATTAATTAAATTTGTATAAATAATTTAATTCAATTTTATTAATTAATGAAATTTTAGTGTTTAGTTTTGGAATAAATTAAGAAGTGGATAAATTTAATTTTTTATAAGTTTTTTTAATACTAAAATTCATGTTAATTTATTTTATTTTTTTAAATTGTGATGATTTAGGTTGTTTTAAAAAATAAACAATATAGTAAGAAAATATATTCTAATCTACATAACATTTATTATTTTGTTGTTAGGTATATATTGTTTGGCATCTTAAAATGGGTCAAAATTTTTAAAGACAAAGTTCTATGGTCGAAGTCTCCATCAATAAGAAGGAACTATAACTTCAAAAGAAGAATTTCCACCAAAAAGAGATTGAGTTTCTCCACTTATTAACTTTCTAGAGTTTTTGCTAAAACTCCTACATTGTTAACTATTTAATTTAGTATGTTTGACACTTGTATGAAATATATTTTTAATACAAAAAGTTAGCTTAACTAAGTGTTGTCGTTGTTGTGGAGTATTTAACTAATTCTATTGTCGAGTATTTAACTAATTCTATGTCAATAGATGGTGGTTCAAATCCCTTTAAATGAAATGGTCCTATCTAGATCAACACATTTAATAGAAATGTCACCCACAAATATAAAAAATCATTTCTTGATTTTTCCCATTATATTTTGGTTAGAAAAAATATATATATATAAATATTTCTATATTTAAATTTTATATATTTATAAAATAAAATATTATTTTTATTAAATTTTATATATTTTTAATATTATTTTTATTATGTTTTACATATTTATAATATAAAATATATTTTTAAAAACACATATTTATAATACAAAATATATTTTTAAAAACACATATTTATAATACAAAATATATTTTTAAAAACACATTTATTTTTATAAATATATTTTTAAAAACACATATTTATTTTAGACCTTATCTATGTTACGAATTTTGTGTTCAAATCTTAAATAAATTTAATAATTATACGTTTTATAATTATTCTTACAACATAAAAGCCCTTTCTCCTATCATTACTTCGTATTTACGCAAAGAAGTCTCGAATCGTATTCATGCTTGACGTTGACATTTTTTTAAATGACATTTACACATTGTCACAACACAATATAAAACATTTTATATATTTTTTAATTTTTATATTTTATTTTCAATAAGAAATTATTTATATAAAAATTGGTATTATGATTTCTAAGCATTACATACACATAGAGTAAGCCCCACCGTCATGACCTAGACTTATAGCCTAAATTAGGGGTGTGACTTGAGATCTTGTGGCCACATGTTATGACTTATTTTGTGCTTAGAAGAATTAAGAGATATTGAGCTAATTGGACAATTTTTTCTTTTAAACTTATTAAAATATTTTATCATCAACTCTTTTTAGTAGTTATAATTTTATAGCTTATTTTATGCTTCTAAGAATTAAGAGATATTCAGTTGGCCAAGTTTTTGTTTAAAGGTGAAGGGTGTGTATGTACCCCTTCACTTCCTCACCACTTATGTTTTAAAAAGTGAAGGTGTATATGTATATGGGAACATAATTCTTATTTATAATATTAGATATGTTAATTGTTACAAAATTCTATTTAGAAAAGTTAAAATGTTTTTTTTAATAATAAATAAGTTTTAAATTTTTAATTGTAAAATTTGTGCCAAACTTAGTAATTTAATTATGTCACTTTCCATAAAGATATACTAAGTTTTTGAAATGATTAGTAATTTAATTATGTCATTTTCCATAAAGATATACTAAGTTTTTGAAATGGTTTGGAGTAAAGTTATATTAAGTTTTTGAAATGATTTGTAGTAATTTTAAAGATAAGATTGAGTTTTATTTTTTATTTTTCTAATATATTTCTATTAGATAGAGGTAGTGGTTAAATTTGACAAATATTTATTTTTTTTTTCTTTTTTTTTTTCTAAGTGTTATATATTGATTTTCTCTTTTTCTTTCTAACTATTATATATTGGTAATTTTAAAAAGTGCAAATTATTAGTGACATCCACTTAATTCTTAAAACTGACGGGAAAGTTGAAAATTTACATTTGCATATTATATTTACCACTTAAACAAGCTCCAATGTTGTTAATTTCAATTCAATATTTTTTTTTGCAAATGCTTGTGTGTATATGTGAAAATAATTCCATAAATTTCCACTACTAGTTGTGTCAAAGCAAAGTAGGTGAGCAAGAGGTATGTAAAATTGCATAAAAAAAAATTATGTAGATTTCAATTATCCATTTAAATTAAATTGCCTCATTTTTAGTAAAAACAATTTTTTGAAAAGATAAATGTCTAAAGTACTCTTAAATTTGAGTATTAATAATTAAAACACAATAATTTTTATTTCTAAATGCTTCCAAAGTATCATGTTAATGTTCAATGGTGCTCTTCTTTGCTAATACATTCATATGAATACTCTCTAAACATTGCCAATAAATCAATCATGTTCAATGGTGCTATGCTCTAGCACAAAATCATGTTCTACTCAAGTGTGCTAAGTTTACATTCAGATAACAAATGCTCATACTATGAAATCGAGGTGATAAGTTTCCATTCAGATACCCAATGCCCATACCACGAAATTAGAGCAATTGAAAGAATAAGGACCGATTTATGTCATATGGGGAGGGCGAAATCGTTAATAAAATTCCTTTTTTTAATGTAAATCAGTTGAATGAAGATTGCAACTCCAAATTTAAGGGGTGAAAAATATTTGTTGTCCTTCTTCCGCTTAAATAAACATGGGATAACCCTTTATATTTTAAAAATAAATAAATAAATTGGGGGCAAATCACAAAAATCCACTACAACAAAAAAAAATCACCCAATCAAAATTTGGAACCCCTTAATTTCTCCCATGGGCGAAATTTCGCCCCTAAAATTTTCTATGATATTGGACCATCATGTCCAACAACTCAAGCACCACTTGGTGGACTAGGTTAAGTTCTAGTGGGATAAGTATAGCCAAGGATCTGCTACCTTGGAGGATGCATATACCATGCCTCGAGATCATCCCACATTATTTTGACGATAACTTCGGGATGAAGTTTCCCAAAGGGTGGGTGTATGTAACACCCCATTTTGACTTAAGAAACTAAACTACATTATGACCTATTTTGTATTTATTTTCTTATTATCCATGACACTTTGTTAGAAAGATGGGACTTTATTAAATGGACAACTGGACCTACCTATATGTGGAAGTTATGTATAAGTTAATGTTTAGGTTATTAATGATGGTTGTTGTGTGATTTACTTCTAGCATGCAAGATTAAATGAAAGATTGTGGTGCGCAGATACCAGTTTAAATGTATGTTGTAAAAAATCAATAGGTACCTTGCACATGATAAATAACTAGTTGGTTTACATTGTTCATTATTGAGTAACACGACAATCACATATAGATAGGTTATGGCTATGCATGATCTTGTTTTTTGGTAAACTAACCTACATGTTGAATGGGCTAAGTGATAGCTAGATCAATGTGATACTAAAGTGATATAGATGTCGTGGACATAGAAAGAGAAATGGTATGTAAGGAAACATTATGTTGTTATTTAATTATTGGTTCAATGCATTGCTATGATATTTGGGCAAGTGCATGTGCTTATAGGAAGCATGGTTGCCCAAATTGATATTCAATAGAAAAGTTCTAAGAACAACAATTGTTCCACAGTATGGTCAATAATAGGGTGTTGACCCTAGTTCTATCATGAGGGGTAGAGGTATTACCCACAATTTATCCTCTAAAGCCTAGAGTCATGGGAGGGTTGTGTAAAGCCACATTCCCATACACATGTGATGGTCACTGTTAGTGACCTGTTGGGGAAGCTTGGTTGAGATAGTTGACACTTCCAGTTATGGGTTCTATTTGGGTTTAGGTTAATGTAGTTGATTCTCTAGCATAGTTCAATAAAGGAAAGGATAGGATGTGGAACATGAAAGTAGGTTAGGGAGGAAGGGTGATTCAGTTTTGAAGAGAATGTTGTTGGGAATTAGAAATGCAAACTTAGTGCCTAACTTAGTCCCTTTTGTGTACTAAATGATCTCTTAATTTAGTTATGATTATTTCGATGTAATGTTCACTTTGTGTTGTATTTTTCTATCTGATGAATTATTATAATTACGTTAATATAGATAATTGAATGATGCACTATTGGATTTATTGTACTACCAACTTGGTTGTGAGCATACAATAATTATGCATTAGAGGTAGTGATTGGTTATCATTATTACATACACAATTTATGTGTATGCTAGCTATGCATCCATATATTGTGCATATATGCTAGTACAACTACTTGATGTATTAGATACTAAACTAGGTTATTAATTACTTAACTAATGGTTGAATAATTATAGAAATTAAATTGCATAGGTAAATATCTAGTAGCATTAAATGTTCTCCTTGACTTGATTCATTGATTTGATTGGTTTGGTGCATTAAATGAGTATGATGGTTGTCATGTATTTAGGGAAAATGTTTATGTTTTAATTATAAGCTTGCATGACAAAAAGAGAAAGAGGGCTCACATTTATATTTTAATTACTTTATTGAAATCATTTAATATTGTATTTTAATTTACTCTTCCAAAACTATCTATAGGGGGGTTGATGACCATTAATGAGGGTAGTTAAAGAAACCTTGAGAAGGGGGTGGAAATGGAATAGGGCGATGGATATATCGGTGGAATAAGGAGGTTGAGCTAGAAGGAGAAGGTGAATTGTTTTTGGAAGGAAATACTTGGAACTATGAACTATGAGAGGGAGATTGATTGTTGAGATGAGATGCAGATTGTGGAAGGTTGAGATACTAGTGGTGGGTTGGGCATTTTTCTCGAGGTTTAGGCATGGAGGGCTAGAAAACCCCCAAGGTTTCCTAGAGCTAGGGAGCCAAAGAGGTTGTTCCTAGTTGGCTAGGAGGTTAAAAACCCATTTTAGGTAGTCGAATTTGCAGAAGAGGGAAACTAATCTATAGGGAGCTACACCACTCAACCAAATCAAACATAATTATAAGGTATTCTTCATTACTCCATAACTCTAGCTCACAATTGCAAATTTGTTATTTAAATTTTGATTATTTGCTAGATGAATTGTTGTAAGCTCATGGAAATTGTTGTAAGAAACGATTTATGCTATGCGAGACAACTATGTAGAAATGTTTATAGTCTCCAATTTAAATGAAATTTACATGCCCTTTTACAATAGCAAATAAAAACAAACAAATAAAGATTTCTTGAATGGTAGACTAGTGCTATGCAAAACTTCATTTCATTTCTCATTCCAAAAAGTTACAAAATACATATAAATTTGATAGAGTAAGCATTTAATTTACAACTCCCATTAAAGGGTTTGGATACCTAAGGGTTTTATAAGTATCTTTACTGTATCTAGAGTATACCTCAAACAAATTGAAATACCTTCACTTTTGTATTTTGCCCCGATTTGTTAAAAAAATGCATGTTTCTTTGACCCTGCTCTATCCACTAGGGTTATCCTTCAAATTAAACTTATAAAATCGGTGAAACTTATCCTTTTCTGCATATAATTCAACTACCCAAGCTCGTAATCATCACACACTATCCTTATCAAATGTTACTCAATAATAGGTGGTTGTTGTGCACATGCCATGCTTTGTTTGTATATTTTTTTGTATTTCTCTAGGTTGCAATTTTTTTATATACACTCCTATGTTAAATTGAACCTGTGTATGCATGTACTTATGAAATTGTTAGACTTCTATTTCTATAAGTTCCCAAGTTGTGTTAGAACCAACCATCTTTGCAAACATTTTAGCCAAATATTTGATGATATTACAATGAACCTCAACATATGATGCTACTAAAAAAATTCAACCTATGCACCTACATAGAAAAAAATCAGAAATGACCAAGATGGTGCTCAATCAATGAGCTTATTTTTGCATAGCCCTACATACCTTACTTAATAGCCATAACACCATAAACTAGAAGTAGTCATATATCCAATGAATCCAACCAAGATTCTCATCTAATGCATAAATCATTCCCTTTTGTTTGGTCATTAACCAAAATAGGGACAATTGTGGCAGGAAATAGAAATAGGTTGGTGCTTCAAATATTCAACCTCTACCAAACAATGGTAAAACATCCACATCCAAATTTTTGAATAGAAAGGTTGATATCTGATGTCTTGTTGAATCCACACCTATGAATATGGATTCCATCCAAGCTTGAATTGGATCAACTTTATTTTTGTGCTCGAGCAGTGGTTTCAACACTGATAAGGACCATAATCAGACTTTGAGGCCAAGGCTATGTTTATTACCCATGATTAATCTCTCTAAACTTTAAGATTGTGAATTTCTTGATCTTTTATTCCATCAAAATTTCTATTGGCTGCATAATTCCATTTTTTCTTGTATGTCTATAGACCTATCACTTAGAAACAATATCCTTCTTTAAACAACCTTTTAGTCTACAAACCTAGTTTCTCAAACCTTTCATCTAGGATTCTTGATTTTTTAAAACAAAATCTTGGATTTCAAAAATCCTTGTTTTCATACACCATTCTTACTATACACAAAGAAAAAGCCAACCAAATTTTCATTGTATTATTAATTTCTTGAATTCTACATATTCATATTATTTTACGCCCCATTTGTTTTCTAAAATACTTCACTTTCACTTACCACCTTATAACAACGTACTTCTTGCACCTTCTGGGGCAATTGTAATTAATTTTATCTAAAAACATATATTTCAACGTATCAATAAACTATATGATAATGCGTCTTTTACCAAAATTTAAATGTATATACTATATGATAATGTGTTTTTTACCAAAATTTATATGTAATTTATATACATATGCTTAATTATGGTAGTTTCAAGGGAAACATTATGCAACCATCAACAATGTATTTAATATTGTTTTTACTAAAAATATAAATTATTAAATTAAAGTAACTTTATTTATATTTCAATAATAATACATTGTTATTAGGTACATATTGATGGTGTTTGCTAGTTGTTCTATGAAATGACTTTTTTTGCCAAAATCCAACGACATAATTTACACAAATCTCTATTTTTTCTTGTTTAAAATTTATTTATGAATGCAAAAATGGATTCAACATGTCGAAAAACTCCTCGGGCACTCGGATTATACATAAATAATCACTCAAATCTACGAATCCAATAATTTCTCGTCGAATTTCAAGCAAATATCCCCCCAAAAAAAAGATCATTTTATAGAACCTTTAGCCTATGGCCATATTGATCAACTAATTCTATAATATATTAGTATTAATATTAAAAAAACACAAATTAGAAAGTTGTAGGTGTTTTCCGTTCAATGCAGTGTTATAAGTTGGACCAATTGCTCATTGTTGGATGTGTACCTTTGTTTTATCTTGTTTATTTCTTTAGGAAACACATTAAATCACGGTCTCTACTTTTGGTATTAAAAAACAACAATATAGTATTATACACGTCGGAGAAGAATCGACATGGCAGCTATTTGCAATGCACTTTGCTCATAAATAAGATTTTGTTATACCATATTTATATAAATGCATTTTTTTTTCTCTAATGATGATGATGATTATTAACGTCCACTAAGACCGAATTGGTCTATCAGACCTTAAGAGGGTAAGTGATTACTTGTGATTCTTTAGAATTTTGTTTATGTGCTCGAAAAGCATTAAGGGAAGCTTTCCAAAATCACCATACTTTTGTTGAGTTAAGATGTTAGGAAGGTTGGTAGTGTGTTAAATATTTTGAAAATGAGATCTAATATGGGTATAGGCTAGACAATCTAAGAGAAAGTGTTTTTCATATTCAACCTTCTTAGTGTCACAAAGGTGACACACTCTTTCATCCCATGGCATTTTAGGAATTGAACAACACCCAGTTTCACTATGGAGCTCGTGAGAATTTGTTCTTATCTTAGCAATGCTTATTTTTTTTCTTTACACTTGGCAAAACAGAGAGATAATTTTGATATTCTAGTTTAGGGTTGATTACATCTTTATAATACCTTAATTTTATTTTTTCCTCTAACTCTTTATCACACCACATTTTCTCTTTAAATTTTGATTTGACGTTTTTTTTAATAGTATCTTTTTTTCTGCAAAATGGTTTCCTCCATGATTCCCCAATAGTTTAGCCAAGACCGGGTGTCTTTATGTCATCCTTGCTTGAGTTGATGGTGGTTATGACTTGATTTTAAAGCAATTTTAGGTAGCCTCTTGTCTTCCATGTTGTTTAACTTGTTCTTATACATTAGGTATCTAGTCATAGCCATGCTCTCAATGGGGGGAGGCTTGTTTCTAAGAGGAGGATGGGATAGGGCGTATTTCCTTTAATTTTGAGATTATAGGTGATAAAATTATTTTGTATTTGTTCTATCTTTCTCCAGGATTCACGAGAGATAAATATTTGTGAGATCAATATAACTTTAAAATTTTATATTTTTTAAACTAAATATTTTATATTAAAAATATTAAAAAATTGATTTTATTTAATTATTTATTATAAGTAGTTTAAATAATTTATTTTTGATTTAAAAATAAATTATCTCTTTTAACAATTTAAATTGTTAAAATTGCAAAATATTAATTATTGTAATATGGATATTTTAGAGTAATTAATTTATTTATGTATTTAAAAATACAATTTAAATAATAAAAATTGCAATTTCACAATTACATAATGACTGTGGGAAAAAAATCCAATTTTTTTTTTTAACTTATCCTTTAAATTGAATTTGAAATATACCTTATTTTTTACTTCAATAACCTTTTATTATATAAATATATAATATTCTATAATATAAATGTAATAGATTGAATTTGATGCAAATTTTATTTACATTATAATAGATATTTTGTTTTTACCTCTTTAAAAGTTGGCCATTAAATATGTTTTATAAGAATCCACTCTTGAGTTAAGGGTCAAAATGTGAAAAAGGAAAAAATCTCTAAAATAATGATAATAATACATAAATTAACTCTAAAATAATTTAGCAGAAGAATAAAATATATCACTTGAGACAAATACATGATAGAGATTTCAACTTAACATACGAAGTTTTATTTTTTTAATAAAAAGAATTCAATAAGTTCATTGCATATAAATAAATGATAAAAAAATCAAGTTTAATTATCCAAAAAGATTGTTTTCATAAAAATAATCCAATAATATTTTGAATTACACAACCATCTCCAAAGAAGGGGCAAAGTTTGTTGTATATGAGGAAACAAATCTCTCTCACCCATGGTATTACTATGGTATTATGTGTGGCCATTGTTTTGCCCCCTTTTTGTTCATTGACATAGTTTGAGATGGTCCACCTATCATAGTAACAAGTATTTTATCCAAGAATCATTGAACGATCTATCAAAAACCACACTTAAATTGGTGTTAAAACTTCACATTAAATGCACAATATGTTAAAGACAAAGAGTTCAAGAATAATTCACAAAATATTAATGATCCAATAAACAATATATGTATAGAATTCTAGACTCCAAGCTGTCCCCTTTTTATAAGTCATCAAGTGGTTGGTGTATGTATATAGATAGATAATTGTGTCATATGACTAGATTATACTAGCATACCACCTAAACAGGGGAAAGGAAACACCGAAGTGAATTGGTGTGGTTACTTTGTTTAAAGATCATGAAATTTTTGGAGGATTTAAAATGATGTAGCTAAAGGTAGTCAATGGTCAAAGTTTTGGACTAGTTATTTAGATCCTCATTCTCAGTTGCAGGTACATCTAATGCATCTAATGAAGCTTATAAAACCTTTGTGTGAAAGCAGTGTTGGATATGTGTTATAATCTTTGTGCGACTAGAACTTTTGGGCGATCCTCGATTTTTGTGTCCATTTATGGGGGGGTTTTCGGCACATGATTTTTCACCAATGGTTTTCTATTTTCGGTTAAGGAATTAGGGTTGTTGACTAATCCAGGTCATTGTATCAGGATTTTGGATGTCATTGGCTCCTATATGTATATTGTATTTTAAACAATGTATGATGTGAATGAATATAGAATATGTTGGTTTTCCTGGTTTGGGTTTCCAAGGGAAAAATCTCTGTGTAATGTGTGTATTTTCCATTGTATCTTTTTTGTTCTTTCATTGAAAATCTGTTTGCAGTAAAATATTGTACACGGTTAAAATCTACATTTGGTATCATAGCAATTATTGGTTTCAAGGGGATGCCTTTGTGGTTAGGGGTTTGGCTCGGGACTGTGATAATCCTTGTTATAGTGGGAGATGTGCGGTATAGATTCTTCATGTGAAGAGAAATGGAAAGCAGTTCAAAAATAGAGATCAAGAAATTTAATGGGAAAAGTTTTGAGTTGTGGAAGCTCAAGATGGAAGATATTTTGGTAGACAAAGATCATTGGGTTGTCGTGGATCTAGGTACTGCATGTACAGGAACATCAACAAATGACTAGAAAAAGTTGGATCGGAAGGTGAAGATCACAATCTGATTGTGTCTCTCAGATTCAGTATTATTGAATGTCTCGAGGGAAGCAACAACCAAGGAGTTGTGGGATAAGTTGGGGAACTTGTATCAATCTAAGTCCCCAGTAAATAAATTGTTCATGTGGAAGAAGTTGTATAACATGAGGATGAGAGATGGAGACTCGGTGACAGAGCATCTAAACACCTTCAATATTGTGGTAAATCAGTAGTTATCTATTGAGATTAAAATTTCAGATGAAGATAAGTCTATTAGTTTATCATGCTCTTTACCAGACTCGTAGGATAGTCTGGTTGTGGCCATAGGTAGTAATACAACTACCTTGAGTTTTGATGATGTGGTCTCGTCCTCATTGTCGGAGGAGATGATACGGAAGAACATGGAAGGACAGAGCACAGATGCATTATTTTCAAGAGGATGCTCCTAGGATAGAAATAGATCTAAGTCCTCAAGTGGGAGATCTAATTCCAAGGATAGATCTAAATCTCCTGGAAAGTTTGTAAAGGTATCTTGAAGATGTGGAAAAGAAGGGCACTTCAAGAAGCAATGTAGATCCAAAAGC
>ML783189.1:18946-30570 GCA_009831015.1 Picea engelmannii
GGAGTTTGAGCCAAAGGATGATGAATCAGTCTCTATA
Organism: Picea engelmannii; assembly: GCA_009831015.1. NCBI lineage: Eukaryota > Viridiplantae > Streptophyta > Pinopsida > Pinales > Pinaceae > Picea > Picea engelmannii. The sequence continues at coordinate 18,984 of ML783189.1, forward strand.
GAAGAACATGAATCGGAAGAAGAAGATCCAAATACTCTAGTATTGGGGAGATTGGTGCGGGAAAAAAGGCTTCCGGAAAGGTATACTCCATCTGATTTCCATTCAATTTTTTCTTTGTCTATCACTGATGATGATCCTAGAACTGTTAGGGAGGCAGTGGATTCAGAGGATGGAAAACCCTGGAAAAAGGCCATGGATGAATAAATGGAAACCTTGGATAAGAATGAGGTTTGGGATCTAGTGGAGTTGTTGACTGGAAGAAATCCCATTGGTAGAAAATGGGTATTTAAAAACAAGTTGAATGCAAAAGGCAAAGTGGAGAAATACAAAGCTTGGTCAGTAGCAAAGGGCTATTCCCAAGTTTAGGGAATTGATTTTGGTGATATGTGTTCTCATGTTGCCCTCTTAACTTATATTAGATTTATGTTATCTGTTGTTGTTGTGTTTGATTTTGAATAAGAACACATGGATGTGAAGACAACATTCCTACATGGGGATCTAGAAGAAGATATCTATATGAAGCAACCAGAAGGCTTTGCTATGAAGGGAAAGAAGGAGATGGTATGCAAGTTGAAAAAGTCTCTATATGGTTTAAAACAATCACCAAGGATATGGTATCAAAAATTTGATACTTATATGCTGGGACTTGGCTTCACAAGAAGCAAAGAGGATCACTATGTGTATTTTAAATTAATTGGTGATTTTATTTATTTGGTCTTGTATGTGGATGAGATGTTGATTATAGGAAACAACAAGGAGATTATCTAGGATGTGAAAACTCATTTGTCCTCTAAATTTGAAATGAAGTATCTTGGTGCTGCAAATTTCATTTTGGGCATGGAAATTAAAAGAGATCGAAAAAATAGGAAACTCTGGTTAAATCAAATAAAATATGTTGAGACAATATTGTAGAGGTTTAATATGCAGGAATGTAAACTGGTCAGGGTCCCTATTCTTGTAGTTGTAAATTTATTCGCAAATCAGTGTCCCAAGACACAGGAAGAGGAGGAGGACATGTCGTGTGTTCCATATGTGAGTGCAGTTGGCAATTTGATGTACGCAATGATATGTACTAGAATGGACATTTCACATACAGTGGGAATTTTGAGCAGGTATATGTCAAAACCAGGGAAGGAGCATTGGACAACAGTAAAGAGGGTTTTCAGGTATTTGTGTGGCATTTCTAGCTATGGATTGTGCTACCAAGGAAGACCAGGATTTGACAAAGTGTTGGACATACATGGCTTTGTGGATGCATACTGGGATGGAGATCTGTATCGTAGGAGATATACAAGCGGGTATGTGTTTAACCTATTTGGAGGAGAAATCAGTGGGATGAGAAAAAGACAATCTATAGTGGCACTTTCAACTACAGAAGCTAAATACATGGCATCCACTCATGCAAGGAAGGAAATAGTATGTTTACAAAGATTGTTTTCAAGTATTGGGTTGGTACAAAAAGTTGTAAGGATAGATTGTGACAGTCATAGTGCAGTTTTTTTGGTGAAGAACCCGACTTATCATTCAAAGACAAAGCATATTGATGTTCAATATCATTTTTTGAGAGACATGGTTGAAGAAAAGAAGGTGTTTTTTATGAAGGTGGACACTTTGAAGATCCCCCCTACATGGGGGTTCGTGGGAAACACCCCCGAATATTTTTTTGCCTCAATTTTCGTGTCCATTTTTGGGTGGTCCTCGATTTTTGTGTCCATTTATCGGCAGTTTTTCGGCACATGGTTTTGCGCCGATAGTTTTTTATTTCTGGTTAAGGAATTAGAGTTGTTGACTAATCCAAGTCATTGGATTAGGGTTTTGGATGTTGTTGGCTCCTATATGTATATTGTATTGTAAACAGTGTATGATGTGAATGTATATAGAATATGTTGGTTTTCCTAGTTTGGGTTTACAGGGGAAAAATCTTTGTGTAATCTGTGTATTTTCCATTTTATCTTTTTTATTCTTTTATTGAAAATTAGTTTGCAGTAAAATATTGTACAAGGTTAAAATATACAAGCAGGTGAATCAACAAATTTGGACAAGCAGTGAAAAAAGAAACAAATTGATTTCCTTCTATAACCCTTCATGCCACCACTAAAGCATTTGATTTTACCTTACATATATAATTGGTCTTATTACAAGCTTCATTTGTGACAATTTAGTTTCATCAATTTGAGCAAGTGATCAATGTTGAATGCAAATGCATCAAATGAGTATTTATTTTATGCAATAACACAATTAAGAATGTAAAACATGTAAGCAATCATTACTACATCCAAACACCTTAAGACAAAATATGTAAGCAGAAAATGTGGACCACCCAAGCCACAATGAATCGGTTGATTATTTGATCTAAATCATGCATGTAATGACCCACGGAAGCCACTTAATTTGTACTAGCTTGATTTATGTTTCCTTCCTCATTTATAATTTTGTTAGAAATCATAAAAATTAAGTAGAGACACAAATATGAAGAGAGCAAAACAAATCAACAGATTTATAAAAAGTAACAAATCTAAACAAGTTCCTTACCCTAAATCACTTGTGAGATTTAGGAGATCACCCGTGAGATTTATGAGATTTATACCTGCAATTTCTAACAAGACAACAAAAGTGTCTTATTATTCCATTCCATGAACATATACCCAAATATCCAATAATAAATTTACATTGAACTTTCTGCCTGTAGGAAATGATTCCAAGTCAAAAAAGCAATACTTTGACTCGTCATCAAGGACATTTAATCTGGTTTCCAAGCGACTAAGAAGCTCCTCTCTATGATTATTTGATACATATTATTCTCTTGAAAGTTTCTTCTTATCATTTTACCAAACTGGCTGGAGCTCATTGCACAAAGAGCTTCGAATCACCTTGAGGGCAAGTGGTAAACCCATACAATTTGTTTCAACCTACAAATATTATACTTGTTAAACAATTGAGTTATTCTTCTCCATAAATATACATTTATATCCCCACACTATCATTGTTAATGTCTAAATTTTAGATTTGAAAATCATTTTATCTATAAAAGTGGAAGAAAATCAATCTGAATTTGAACATTGTATACTCGGATGCAATGCATGAAGAGAAGGATAGATAAACAGTTAGGGTATGCGATAATGATTAGTATGTCTAATTCATACATGCTTAACAAGATCTTCATCTGTTGTTTTTGGAATCAAAGGTTGTCCAAAGGACCATAAACAAAAAAGTGACAAGGCATCAACCTTCTGCAACATGGGTATGTTATACGCACAACTATTGTTTGTCCTTGGAGTAGTGCAATCCTTCCTAGTTGTAATAACAGTCTTGTATCCCTCTGCTTCAAAGAACAATTTTTCCACATTTGATCTTGATGAAACATCATCCAAAAAAACCAAAGTCTATCGATTTCCTTGTAAACTGATATTTTTTTCTGCAGTTGGTTGTGTGCATCCTCGATACTTTGAAAAACGGGCCTTTGAGATCCAATTATCTTATCCCACATAGTTTCCAAAAGAGACTTTACATTTGGAGACCTTGAAACAGTAATAAAGACTATATTTTTGTCGAAGAAATATGATAATAATACAGAGAATAAGCATTGCAAACCAAAATGAAGAAATAAAATGGAAGTTTGGAATGAAGATTAAAAGGGGGAATTGTTTTTACCTTTGAATTGGAAATCATCGTAAAGGGATAATGCAAGGGTGGTTTTGTCGCTTCTACCCATCCCTTCTATCTCTACGATATTAACTCCATTTTTGAATAGTGATGAGCTAATTATATTGCTATAAATAGCCTACATAAAATGTCATCCTGGGAAGGTAGACTTTGAGGCACTGACACCATATGTGCAGAAATGGAGAAAAAATATGTCTTCAATTGGTTATTCAACAACTCTAAAACCTTCTTTAATCAACTATAAAAAGATTGTATTATCTTCATAAAAGGAGTATTGAATTCATTTCTATGTATATGCTTTGATGATAGCCCACTTAATGCTTCAATTCCTTATCTCTTTCAAGAAAATCATACTCAAAATATGGATATTCTACCTTACAGGAAAATGATTGGAAAGTTATACATCTAATCAAATCAAACCATCATTGAACTCTGAACTAAATGTCTTCAAAATATTACTCCTTCATCAACCATACTTCTAAAGAACTATGAAGAAAATTAATCCACTGTCATCTAATTTTGATGTGCACATCCTTCTAAAAACTGTCAGAAATAATCAAACTCTTCTTCCACACTTTAATCACCAAATAAAACTTGCAGCAATACTAAAAGAAAATCTACCTTTGTAGTTTCAGACTATTTCAACTATCACACTCACATGACACCTATTTACTTTTGAAATGAAATCAAGCAACTATTCTGTTTCATGAAGATAAACTATTGTTGCACTCAACTATCTTATTCAAGATGAACTACTTATGTATCGTAAAGGAATGAAAGCATAATGACATAACTTCAACCTACTACCATAAGGAACTTGCAAAGATTTAAACTCATACCAGATAAATAAGCTTATGGAAAAACAATTATCATGACCTAAGATGCAAACATACCCAAGTTGGGGGCCCTTCCAGACTCAGGATGTACACAGATCTCTGTTACTATCACATCAAACTCATGAAATTTATCTTCTATTATATAAAACAGTAAAAGGTATGATGGATTTTAACAATCAACCAAATCTCTCTATGTATGTCTATCTATCTCTTCCCTTCTTATCTATCTATTACATCGTATCCCCTTTTTATAACCCAGTCTAAAATAGAGGATCGATCCAGAAATATATCATCTACCAACACTAACCATATTCTCCTATGTTCATGTGATGACAAGCTATTTATAGGAAAAGTAAATACAATCATTACATGATTCCATGACCAAAGGCATGGAATCATGTTTTCATTCCATATAAATTTGAAGCATTAACTAAAATTGGATCTTCCATCCATGATGCTAGAAACCTATTCTAAATGGATAAGATCCATCTAAGACCTCCAAAAAGCATACTCCAAGTGGTAGAAAAGATCCTCAAAAGTTGGAGAATACCAAACCAACGAACCATCCTCCATGTTTTGCGCTCACCTATTCTGGTAGTCAGAGTGCTCTAGTTGACTACCGGAATGTAAAAACATATGATTTTAACTGCTGGAGTGTCTAAGACTATGTTTCTGCCAAATGATAAAGTAAATCCCTTTGAAATCACCTGCATGGATTCCAAAATCATATTGCAAACCTCAAGTTAGCCAAATTAAGCAATCTTCATTATATTTATTCATTAAAAAATAAGAAATACATATTTAAAGACTTCATTAATCACCTGTGGTTTCTTGGAGATAAATAGGCTATGGAATAGGTATCCAGAGTTAAAATTGGCAAATTAGTGATAAGGATAGAGACATGTAGGAAAAAATATATCACACAAAGAATCCAAAATTGGAGGCCAACATTCCCCCCAAGCCTGAGTATTTGCATGTCCCCATGCAACAAAAGGATAGTATTATGGAGATTGTACAATCCCTGTTGGTTGTGTCATCATACCATCCAGAGAAGAGGAAGTTATTACTAGTTTATGCTTTAGCTGCTAAATCGTCTTCTTCAAATATGCACTTTGTTTCTCAACATTGGCAAGTTTAATATACCATTCCTTAGACTTTGTGAAAATAACTTTATACCTCATATCCAATTTGTCATACTTTTTGGACAACTTATGATAAGACTTTTGTAGAAAGATATTATCATCCTTACTCTCAATAATTTCGTGTTTAAGCTCCTTCTTAATCTTTCTCTTCATGGGTTCCTCGTTAGATGAGGATTCTCTAGATTTTTCCTCTATCTTCTCAAACTCCTTTACCTTAATCCTCCTCCTCTTTATTTTTGTAGATTTCCCTAAGGTATATTCAAGAGAAGGTTCATCATCTTATTCTTTTGATTGCTTATACACCCTTTCTCCAATTTCCTCCTTCCTTGGCTCTTCTGAGTTCTTTAAATCCTGGACAGGTAAAGATTTTGGTTCCTCATATTGTATATCTGTGAAGTGTGGTTCTTCCTCTATTAGTGGTCCTTCCTTGGATTATTTCTCTAATCCACTAGCAATAGGTGGAATCAAATTTCTCCTAGTCAGGGACCGAGTCCTTGGTCGTTTAGGAGTATTATGCACAACTTTTAATTCTTGATCTGCTTCTGATGTCCCTTTGTTTCCCCGAGAATTCACTTTTCTTCCTGTATTTTTGGATATCTTCTTACTTGAATCATGCTTAATCGACCTTAGAGCCTTAGTTTGAGTGGCTTGTGGTGATTTTCCACTATATTTAACCTTCTTAATTGAACTTTTTAATTTATGCAGAGGAGTGGATCAAACCTTTTTATATGGAGAGGCCAGGGTAAGGTTCGGAGCTGAAGGATTCAGCTCGAGTCCAGACCAAAACAAAAATTGACCCCAAGTCTAGTTCTTCTTTCGTACTTCTCCTTCTACCAGTAATTTAATCAAACTATGGTGAAATATACTGGTACTAACATCTTTGGGATGAGTATGAACTCGTGTAGCCGACTTAGTTAGACTTTTCCAAAGATGAAATGGAAGATCCATTCTCTATGTACCTTTGAAATGAAAAAGAAATCGAAGATGATAAAGAAAGGTGACAACATACCTTCCCTCATAGGTGATACATTACTGAGTGAAAAACACCACATCCCTCCATTCCTCAATAATCCACTCTTTAGGTACACCCTTGCTCCAATCAGGGTTAAATGTCATGGCATAAGAAATTCATTCCAATCAAGCCCTTTAATTGACATATTTTTGAACCATCGTTCACCATCATAGGGAATGCCTATATATTCAAAAATAAAACCCTCAAACACCTATATAACCAATTCTCCCACTCGAGATTCCTGGCCATTAAAGGTATCTTCAAACCCTCTGGTTACATTCACATTGTACCCATTCAATTAATCATAAAAAGGCATCCACCTTGCTTGTTCAATTCACTGTCTACACCTCGGATATGCTTTGAACAACTCATCCACTATCAGCTCAAACTTAGGTACTTTGGCCCTCGGTGTGACTATTACACTTTTCTTCCTCTGTTTCTTGAGTAAAATGGTGAAAATACACATAAGGACCAAGAGACAGTTGAAATGATGTGAAGATATTAACCCATCCGGTTGTTTGCTAAGTGAAGCAACGAAATATAAGCTTGTTCGCATATGCATTTATTTGAATCCTTGCAGTGATTCAAATCAATGGCAGGTATTTAAATGATGCGGGTAGTCATGCGATGATTATAAAAGGATGTGGCATGTGTTAAGGAGGAATCACGATCTCTAGGAGAGAATGGATAGATAAGTGGATAATCACGGTAAGGGATGAGAAGGTGATCAAGTAATCCTTAATCATATTCCTCTAATGCTTTAATAAACAATAGAAATCCAATGAACTTACCTTGACTTACCATGAGCATATTGTTGCCACTTTATGTATGGATGCAAAGCGTCATCATATTCTAAGATAGAATTTGAATCATATGATTTCAGTACTCAACTCTGATGTACAAACTATTGGATGAAGAATTCTGGTAGTCGACTTGATTCCATGATAATAGTCATTATCAAAACACAAAGTGCCTGTACTGTGATTTCAGGTAAATTTTCCACCACAAGAATTTCCTCCCTTATAATAGGAGTAAGAGAAACACAAATATAGGTCTCGAACTCTGAATTATATCCCAATGGTAAAAACATCCAAATCTCAAAATTTTCTGCAAAGCACATATCTGGTAATAGTTGTTTTTAACCAATTAGAGTCCCTGAAATGTTCTCCCATAGAGAGATCCAATCTCGTGAAAGATAGATCTATATGTCCATCACATATGGTCTGAGATTAGCATCTGAATATCTTCTCTTTTAATAGATCAACAGTTAAAGACAGGTTCATAGTGTATCAATAAATACAAAGATCTTCAATTAGATAATCTTCAATTGGTTAGAAGTATAGTTTTTATCAGGAGCATAAGTATTTGTCTAGCTAGATACTCTCATCCTTTTATTGAAAACCAAAATTTTGTTGCATTATTCCCATACTTAACTATCTGCAGCATTTATATTCCATATCCTACCTACTTAAAACGAAAATGAATTTATTTCAAGTATATGTATGTTTCCAATGAAGCCATGTTCATATCAGACTTGTAAATAAATTCATGCTCGGGTTTAGAATGAAAACTTTAGCATGTACATGAGCATGAAGAACCAGTTGATTATTCTAATGAGATGATATGATTTGTTGCAGAAGGAATCTATTTGTTGTCTTGATTCCTTATTGGAACCATTCTTCAATATTATTGAACTTTGTCAATTCTCCTTGTGCAGTCACTTGCATGCTCTATGAATTTGAAAGAATCCACTTCTCATGATTATGAATGTTGAATTATGGAGCTTCAAAGACTCCTGCATTTTCCTGAAGACAACAAGGAGTTAAATATGCAATAAATTCTATGATTTTAGGTTCCAAAGTTTCTTCATCTAATGGAGTCTCCTGGTTATTTATTTGTGTTGCAGGCTAACACGGAATTTCCAATAGGTTGTTCTCTATATCCTGCAAAGTATCTTGTAGCGACATTCCTTCTTACTGAACAATTCTATAGACTTCTCTTTAATTCTTGCTCTGGTTGGTGTTGGTTCTTCTTCTAAAGTAGGGGAATTCTTCTTATTTGAAAATGAAAATCACACAACTAAAATGAATTCTCGTAGATCACATCAACTGAAAAGAATTCTTGAAAACCACACCTTTGAAAACTTAATTCACAGAACTGAAACTAAAATAAATCCTTGCAAAACTAAATCCAATCACAACTGCAAAACTGAACTTGCACACCTTGCTGAAATGAAATTTGACACTGTTGAAAATAAAGGCACACTTGCATCAAAAGTAATTGTTGAAGTCTAACTACTTGGTGAAGCTTTGGAGGAACCCACTATAGTAGATGTGTAGTTTCTTACCTCTCGTCTTATCGTTCCTTCTTCACCTGGCCTTCAACAAACACAACACAACCCTTATTATCTAATCCTTTTAGTACCTCCCTGGAAACGATGCCAAAATGATGAGCTAATTATATTTCTATAAGAAACCTACATAAAATGTCAACCTGGGAAGGTAGACCTTGAGGCACTGACACCATATGTGCAAAAATGGAGAAAGAATGTGTCTTCAGTTGGTTATTTAACAACTCTAAAACCTTCTTTAATCAACTATAAAAAGATTGTATTATCTTCATAAAAGGAGTATTGAATTCATTGTTATGTATATGCTTTGATGATAGCCCACTTAATGCTTGAATTCCTTATCTATTTCAAGAAAATCATACTCAAAATATGGATATTCTACCTTACAGGAAAATTCTTGGAAAGTTATACATCTAATCAAATCAAACTATCACTGAACTCTGAACTAAATGTCTTCAAAATTTTACGCCTTCATCAACCTTACTTCTAAAGAACTATGAAGCAACTTAATCCATTGTCATCTAATTTCGATGTACACATCCTTCTAAAAATTGTCAGAAATAATCAAACTCTCCTTCCACACTTTAATCACCAAATAAAACTTGCATCAATACTGAAAATAAATCTACCTCTGTAGTTTTAGACTATTTCAACTGTCACACTGACATGACACCTATTTACTTTTGAAATGAAATCAAGCAATTGTTCTCATTCATGAAGATAAACTATTGTTGCACTTAACTATCTTATTCAAGATCAACTATTTTTGTATCTTAAAGGAATGAAAGCATAATGACATAACTTCAACCTGCTACCATAAGGAACTTGCAAATATTTAAACTCATACCAGATAAATAAGCTTATGGAAAAACAATTATCATGACCTAAGATGCAAACATACCCAAGTTGGGGGCCCTTCCAGAGTAAGGATGTACACAGATCTATGTTACTATCACATCGAACTCATGAAATTTATCTTCTATTATATAAAATAGTAAACAATATGATGGAGTTTAACAATCAGCCAAATCTCTCTCTGTGTGTCTATCTATCTATTCCCCTATTATCTATCTATTACATCGTATCCCCTTTTTATAATCCAATAAAAAAAAAAGGGTCGATCCAGAAATATAACATCTACCAACACTAACCATATTCTCCTATATTCTTGTGATGACATGCTATTTATAGGAAAAGTAAATACAATAATTACATGATTCCATGAACGAAGGCATGGAGTCATGCTATCATTCCATATAAATTTGAACCATTAACTAAAATTGGATCTTCCATCCATGATGCTAGGAACCTGTTCTGAAGGGATAAGATCCATCTAAGACCTCCAACAAGCATACTCCAAGTGGCAGAAAATATCCTCGAAAGATGGAGAATACCAAACCAACGAACCATCCTCTGTGTTTTGCGCTCACCTATTCTGGTAGTCAGAGTGCTCTAGTTGACTACCAGAATGTCAAAACATAGGATTTGAGTTGTTAGAGTGTCTAAGACTATGTTGTTGCCAAATGATAAAGTAAATCCCTTTGAAATCACCTGCATGGATTCCAAAATCATACTGCAAACCTCAAGTTAGCCAAAATAAACAATCTTCCTTCTATTTATTCATTAAAACATAAGAAATACATATTTAAATAATTCATTAATCACCTGTGGTTTCTTGGAGATAAATAGGCTATGGAATAAGTATCCAGAGTTAAAATTGGCAAATTAGTGATAAGGATAGAGACATATAGGAAAATATATATCACAAAAAGAAGCCAAAATTGGAGGCCAACATTCCCCCCAAGTCTGAGTATTTGCATGTCCCCATGCAACAAAAGGATAATATTATGGAGATTGTACAATCTTCGTTGGTTGTGTCATCATACCAGCCCGAGAAGAGGAAGTTATTACTGGTTAATGCTTCAGCTTCCAAATATTCTTCTTCAAATATGCATTTTGTTTCTCTACATTGTCAAGTTTGATATACCATTCCTTAGACTTTGTGAAAATAACTTTATACCTCATATCCAGTTTGTCATACTTTTTGGACAACTTATTATAATACTTCTGTAGAAATATATTATCATTCTTACTCTTAAGAATTTCTTGTTTAAGCTCCTTCCTAGTCTTTCTCTTCATGGGTTCCTTGTTAAATGAGGATTGTCCAGATTTTTCCTCTATCTACTCAAACTCCTTTACCTTAATCCTCCTCCTCTTTATTTTTTTATATTTCCCGAAGGTATATTCAAGAGAAGGTTCCCCGTCTTGTTCTTCTGATTGCTTATACACCCTTTCTTCAATTTCCTCCTTCCTTGGCTCTTCTGAGTTCTTTAAATCCTGGACAGGTAAAGATTATGGTTCCTCATATCGTGTATCTGCTAAGTGTGGTTCTTCCTCTATTAGTGTTCCTTCCTTGGATTATTTCTCTAATACACTAGCAATAGGTGGAATCAAATTTATCCTAGTCAGGGACCAAGTCCATGGTCATTTAGGGGTATTCTTCACAACTTCTAATTCTTGATCTGCTTCCGATGTCCCTTCGTTTACCCAAGAATTCACTTTTCTTCCTGTATTTTTGGATATC
>ML783189.1:37280-51982 GCA_009831015.1 Picea engelmannii
GTTGAGTACTTTTCCTGAGGTTTTTATATGCTATATTGATGTTTGGTTCTTAACAAAATCAATGGTAGGTATTTAAATGATGTGGGTAGTCATGTGATGTTTATAAAAGGATGTGGCATGCATTATGGAAGAAGCACGATGTCTAGGACAGAATGGACAACGAAGTCGATAATCATGGTAAGGGATGAGAAGGTGATCAACTAATCCTTAATCATATTACTATAATGCTTTAATAAACAATAGAAATCCAACGAACTAACCTTGACTTACCATGAGCATATTGTTGCCACCTTATGTATGGATGCAAAGCGACATCAAATTCTGAGATAGAATTTGAATCATATGATTTCAGTACTGGACTCCATTGTACAAACTATCGGATGAATAATTCTGGTAGTCGACTTGATTCCATGATAATAGTCATTATCAAAACACAAAGTGTTTGTACTGTGATTTCAGGTAACTTTTCCACCACGGGAATTTCCTCCCTTACAATAGGAGTAAGAGAAGCAACAATACAGGTCTCGAACTGTGAATTATATCCCAATGGTAAAAACATCCAAATCTCGAAATTTTCTACAAAGCACATATCTGGTAATAGTTGTTTTTAACCAATTAGAGTCCCTAAAATGTTCTTCCATAGAGAGATCCAATATCGTGAAATATAGATCTATATGTCCATCACATATGGATCTATATGTCCATCACATATGGTCTGATATCAACAACTGAATATCTTCTCTTTTAGGAGATCAAAAAATAAAGACAGGTGCATAGTGTATCAATAAATACAAAGATCTTCAATTAGAGAATATTCAACTGGTTAGAAGTCTAGTTCTTATCAGGAGCAGAAGTCTTTGGCTAGCTAGATACTCTCATCCTTTTATTGAAAACCAAAATTTTGTTGCATTATTCCCATACTTAACTATCTGCAACATTTCTATTCCCTATCCTACCTACTTAAAAAGAAAATGAATTTCTTTCAAGTATATGTATGTTTCTAATGAATCCATGTTCGTAGAAGGCTTGTAAATAAATTCATGCTCGGTTTTAGAATGAAAACTTTAGCATGTACATTAACATGAAGAACTGGTTGATTATTCTGATGAGATGCTATGATATGTTGAAGAAGGAATCTATTTGTTGTCTTGATTCCCGATTGGAACCATTCTTCAATATAATTGAACTTTGTCAATTATCCTTGTGCAATCACTTGTATGCTCTGTGAATTTGAAAGAATCCACTTCTCATGATTCTGAATGTTGACTTGTGGAGCTTCGAAGACTCCTACATTTTCCTGAAGACAACAAGGAGTTAAATATGCAAGAAATTCTATGATTTCAGGTTCCAAAGTTTCTTCATCTAATGGAGTCTCCTAGTTGTTTATTTTTGTTGCAGGCTGACAAGGAAGTTCCAATAGGCTGCTCTCCATATCCTGCAAAGTATCTTGTTGCAACATTCCTTCTTACTCAACAATTCTTTAGACTTCTCTTTAATTCTTTCTCTAGTTTGTGTTGGTGCTTCTTCTAAAGTAGGGGAATTCTTCTTATTTGTAAATGCAAATCACACAACTAAATGAATTCTCACAGATCACATCAAATGAAAATAATTCTTGAAAACCACACCTTTGAAAACTTAATTCACACAACTGAAACTAAAATAAATCCTTGCAAAATTGAATCCAATCACAACTACAAAACTGAACCTGCACACCTTGCTGAAATGAAATCTGACACTGCTGAAAAATAAATGCACACTTGCATCAAAAGTAATTGTTGAAGTATAACTATTTGGCGAAGCTTTGGAGGAACCCACTATAGTATATGTGTAGGTTCTTGCCTCCCGGCTTACATTTCCTCCTCCACCTGGCCTTCAACAAACACAACACAACTCCTATTCTCCAATCCTTTTTAGTACCTCCCCGAAAACGACACCAAAATGATGAGCTAATTATATTGCTATAAATAGCCTACATAAAATGTCAACCTGGGAAGGTAGACTTTGAGGCACTGACACCATATGTGCAGAAATGGAGAAAGAATATGTCTTCAGCTGGTTATTTAACAACTCTAAAACCTTCTTTAATAAATTATAAAAAGATTGTATTATCTTCATAAAAGGAGTATTGAATTCATTGCTATGTATATGCTCTGATGGTATCCCACTTAATGCTTGAATTCCTTATCTCTTTCAAGAAAATCATACTCAAAATTTGGATATTCTACCTTAGAGGAAAATGTTTGGAAAGTTATACATCTAATCAAATCAAACCATCATTGAACTCTGAACTAAATGTCTTCAAAATAGTACTCCTTCATCAACCATACTTCTAAAGAACTATGAAGAAACTTAATTCATTGTCATCTAATTTCGATGTGCACATCCTTCTAAAAACTGTCAGAAATAATCAAACTCTTCTTCCACACTTTAATCACCAAATAAAACTTGCAGCAATACTGAAAAGAAATCTACCTTTGTAGTTTCAGACTATTTCAACTGTCACACTCACATGACACCTATTTACTTTTGAAATGAAATCAAGAAATTGTTCTGATTCATGAAGATAAACTATTGTTGCACTCAACTATCTTATTCAATATCAACTACTTATGTATCTTAACGGAATGAAAGCATAATGACATAACTTCAACCTGCTACCATAAGGAACTTGCAAAGATTTAAACTCATACCAGATAAATAATCTTATGGAAAAACAATTATCATGACCTAAGATGCAAACATACCCAAGTTGGGGGCCCTTCCAGAGTAAGGATGTACACATATCTCTGTTACTATCACATCGAACTCATGAAATTTATCTTCTATTATATAAAATAGTAAACAGTATGATGGAGTTTAACTATCAACCAAATCTCTCTCTGTATGTCTATCTATATATTCCCTTCTTATCTATCTATTACATCGTATCCCCTTTTTATAATCGAGTCTAAAATAGAGGATTGATCCAGAAATAGATCATCTACCAGCACTAACCATATTGTCCTATTTTCTTGTGATGACATGTTGTTTATAGGAAAAGTAAATACAATCGTTACATGATTCCATGACCGAAGACATGGAATCATGTTATCGTTCCATATAAATTTGAAGCATTAACTAAAATTGGATCTTGCATCCATGATGCTAGGAACCTATCCTAAAGGGATAATATCCATCTAAGACCTCCAACAAGCATACTCCAAGTGGTAGAAAATATCCTTGAAAGATGGAGAATACCAAACCAACGAACCATCCTCCATGTTTGGCGCTCACCTATTCCGATAGTCAGAGTGCTCTGGTTGACTACCGGAATGTCAAAACATAGGATTTCAGCTGCTAGAGTGTCCAAGACTATGTTGTTGCCAAATGATAAAGTAAATCCCTTTGAAATCACCTGTATGGATTCCAAAATCATACTGCAAACCTCAAGTTAGCCAAAATAAGCAATATTCATTCTATTTATTCATTAAAACATAATAAATACATATTTAAAGACTTCATTAATCACCTGTGGTTTCTTGGAGATAAATAAGCTATGGAATAGGTATCCAAAGTTAAAATTGGCAAATTAGTGATAAGGATAGAGACATATAGGAAAAAAGATATCACAAAAAGAAGCCAAAATTGGAGGCCAACAAATAGGATTTGTTTGACATCATTGACATGATTATTCAAACCCACTACAAAGCTTGGCATACCCTGGACTTGGGAGTTGTCGTTGTGGGTGGATTGTTCAACAATCATAGTATCATGCAACCCATCAATGGAGCTATGAGTTGTGCTCATTTGATGAAGCAAGAGAGAATTGGAACTGACATAATTAGTCATGTTGAGAGTGTTTCTAGATACAAACTGTGTACCTTGTTTTGAAACATCCAACGTTTTGGGTGGGCACTCCACCCATCATCATGGGCAACCAAAAAGATTAGATGTAGGAACGACTACTTTATAAAAATATTTTTCACCTTTACATTCTCAACAAAAATCTTGATCATTTTCACCTTTGCATTCTCAACAGACATCTCGATTATTTTCATTTTTCTTATCTCAATGATCATATTTACTCTTTCCTATTTAATAAATATTGTGGCACTATTTTTCCAACATATGATCTTTTTGGTTGTCCCTGAAGATGGGTGGAGTGTCCACCCGAAACGTTGGACGTTTCAAAACCAGGTACACAGTTTGTATCCAGAAACACTCTCAACATTATGTCTAACTATGAAAACTTACATTTGCAAATAATTAGTCATTTTGACATTAATAATGTCCATTATATGCCCCCACATTTCTAAAATACATTCAGATCATTCGTGAATAACAAGGAATACCAGTATCTCCTCTATTCACCAACGAATAACAACGAAGACCATTTCTAAAATACATTCAGATCATTTTTGAATAAAATCAAAGACCAATATCCCCTCTATTCACCAGTGAATAAAAACAAAGACCAACGGTTCTCGCTTCGAAGAGAACCCCACAACACCTCACCCCACATGGAGAAACTACAGATAAAATGCTTGTATGTCTGCAGTTTGTAGAAATGTCGCACCATAAACCATACCTCCTCCATCGTTTCCTAAATCCCCTGGATGACCATGGAACAACACTGGTCGTAGCCAACATAATTATTATGATATCATCTCACTACGACCCTCAGGCACTCATATTCCACCTTCGCCAGACGTTTTAGCATCTCGGGTGCCGAATTGGGCGACTTTGAGGACCGTATCAAGTTTGTTTCATCCATAATATTGGAGAAATCTAGAAACTGCCACAACTGGTGAGGTTGACACATGTTCGGTTTCGAGGCTTGGATGCTCATAATACTGCTATTTGCTCACCGGTATCATATTACTGCAATAAAAATGGAGGCAATCAGAGTTTTGAGGGGAGTCGGTAAAGGGTAAGACGGTGAGTTTTGAGGGGTTCAATGAAGGATAAGATGGTGAAGGATAAAACACGTGGAATGAAATGATTTGTTAATTTTTGATGAACAGATGGAAAGTTTTGATACGCTTTGGAGAGATGACAAAGCCTTCAAGAAGAACCTCCCCTTTAAAACACCTTCGGTGTAATTATATTATTTTACATTGTTTTATTTATTTTCTCATTCACTTTGAATGTTCCATACATTCACTTTAAATGTTCCATACCATCCAAGTAGTTTAGTAAGTTACATGGAAAATTGCTACCCATCACCTAAAGGCATCGGCAATTATTATGAATGGACAATCATGTCAAGATGTAAGGTGCATGGAAAATGGTAAGCCAACCACTAAAATCATGTACATTTAATAAACATGGATATGTATCCACTTGTTACATCAAGAGCCCATCCATCTCTTGTATATCCTAAACCAATCAATTCACATCTAATGAATGGGCATCTTACAATATTTTTATGTCTTATTCTATTTTTGCTTTTCATGTCATTTATTCCTATATTTTTCTTTTTCAAACCATTCCATCATAAGGCCTTTACCATGGATATTCCATTTCAAAAGTGTGATGGACATACTACATAAATTTAATGAACAAACCAAATATAATATATGTCTAATTTAATCAACAAACCAAATATAATATATATAAAAAGAAGTTTTAAAATGGGATATTATAAAGATGCACACAAATATGAGTAGTTGTATGTGGGAATGCATTATTGGTAAGCAAAATGATGTATTGTAATGATGGGAAAATGACACATACTATCAATTATGGTAGGTATAAGGTTCATTAACAATGAGATGATGGTAGGTAAGGCATGGTTGAGACTTAATTGATGCCAGTGTGGCTTAGTGATAGTTGTTGGTGCTCACAATTGGACAATTGGTGCATTGACAATGATTGTTGATACAGGAGCATCATTGGGCTCGGGCAATCTGCATCACCCAAAAATATATCCATTCTGCAAATAGGAAATAAGTCGAATAAGGACTTTGTTAGTGGTCCATTTTATTTAGTCAGTTTGTTGTAAATTCAAACTATTGATTACTCCTCCAAATACTCTTGCTATGCTGAAACTTGTGCTGAAACTCGTACTAAAACTCGTCCTGAAACACGTGTTGAAAATCGTGCTGAAACACATGCTGAAACTTGTGCTGAAACTTCCACGTATAGAGAAATTTTACAAGTGTCATGATGAAACATGTGTTGAAACTCGTGCTAAAACACGCACACATAATGAATTTTTACAAGTGTCACGATATTACTTTATTTGCAACACTATGGTCGTACATTTTTTTATTTTTCCACGCTGTTATGCATTCATGACGAGTCACAGAGAAATCGCAGCTAAAGGACAAAATGTGACCTGAGGCCAAAAGGAAGTTGAAGCAATATAGAAGACAGAGAGACAGTTTGAGTAACAACTTGTTCTTGGAGGGAAGGCAAATCGTTTCAGAGTCGAGGAGGACTTTTAAAAAGAAATGGAGTGTGATTTTGAAGAGGGTCGGTGAACCACAAAGCAAGGAAATCGTAGAAGGTGGACTGGAGAGAAGATTCCAAGTTGGGTGAGCACGTAGGAAGGGTGAAACATAATATCGTCCCATACACATATACCATTACCCTTTGGACAATTTCGTAGTGGTTTTCAGCCACGCAAGAAACAATTCATGGCAGTCTTTTTAGCTCAGGATCAATGTAATATAGAAATATGTTCTCTACATTGAATTAATAAATGAATGGTATTGAAATTCATGGGTTTTCGAGTGTTTTAGTTTCCAATGGATTCTTCATTATTTAGAAAAAGTATTTTTGTTGTGTTTTTCCATTGTACATTCTGTAGTAGGGTGTGTGTTGTAATTGTGTGTGTGTGTTGCAACCCAGTTACCTCTGCATTATGTGGTATCATAGCTTGGTTTTGCTATGGGATTAACATCTAATCTACTTCTGTGAGATAGGGTATAGAATACTTGTTTGTGGTGGTTTCTCAACAAGAGTGTTGGAAGTCAAGTTGGGTTATAGAACCGTGTGAGGTCTGTGGATGTTGGTGAGACACCTACAACTTGGAGGAATGTCACCGCGAAGGAGAGGAGCAGGAAGGGGAGGTGAAATAAATAGAGAAATGGAAAATCTGAGAAGAAGAATAGAGAAATTGGAAAATCATAAGAATGGATATGATGAAGTATACTCAGAGTCAGAAGAAGAAATCGAAGATGAACAAGACGATGATGAAAGAGACCCAACATCTAGAATGATTTCATATTTGAGTAACAGGGGTAGTGCAAAGGTTGAGGTTTCAAGTTATGATGCTGAGAACTGATGTTCTCATTGACTGGATTGGAGAACTCGAAAGATACTTCGAGTATGAAAATGTCCAGGATCTAAATCGGGTAAGATTTGTTGTTACAAAATTGAAAGGCCATGCAACACTATGGTGGGATATGTTGTAGAAGGATAGAGTGAATAATCAGCTGGAGAAAATCCGAACTTGGAAGAAGATGGTTACCAAGGTTAAAGAGAATTGTATTCATGTTGATTACCAACATAATTTGTTCTGACAAGTCCAGAACCTTAGACAAAGGGAGACATTTGTTCGCGAATACATTGAAGAGTTATTTAGGCTATCACTCAGAGTAGGCCTCAAGGAACTAGAATTCCAACAAGTTGCAAGCTATGTAAATGGGATAAAGTACTTAATTCAGGATGAAATGAACACACACTATTTCTGCATTGTTGATGAATCTTATCAAGTTTCCCTGAAGGTAGAAGAAAATATTGAGAGGAAAGCAAAACCTAGAGGTAGAGGAAGAGGTTTTAAAGGATGAGGTAAAGCAAGGACTGATAAAGGCAACAAAAAGGAAGAAGAATATGCCAATGGTCAAGGTGGCAAAGGAGTAAATGGAGCTAGTAGAGGCAGAGGATTCATAAGAGGAAAGGGCAGATATGTCATCACTTGTTATCACTGTGGTGTAGAGAGACACAAGAAGTCTGAATGTCCAGAAAGGAAAACTTCAGGGAGAAGAGGTGAAGCACAAGAACAAGTCACACAGGCTGACGAAGCTTCAATAGTTGGAGAAAATGTGATTGTTCTTCAACAAGAACAAGGTGATAATTTGTTGTTCCGGAGAGTGTTTCTTAAATATGAACAAAAAAAGCAAAGGAACCAGAACAACGAAAGAATTTTTTTTAAACAAAATGTAAGGTTTAAGGAAAATGTTGTAACTTGATTATAGATGGAAGAAGTACAGAAAATTTGGTATCCACCAAATTCATGAACAAATTGAACTTGACAAGGTTGAACCATCCAAACCATTACCATGTTTCTTGGTTGAACAAGGGACAAAAGGTGACTATGACTGAGCAATGTTTATTGAATTTTCAAATAGGGAGTTTTCAGGAGACGGTGTTATGTGATGTGATTGAGATGGATGTGTGTCACATACTGTTAATAATACCATGGTTGTTTGATCAACAAGTTCACCATGATGGTAAGAAAAACACATATGAGTTCAGGAAAGATGGACAATGGTATAAATTAACACCAATGATAGAGCATATAGTAGCAACAACAATAAATTGTGTTGATATAAACACAAGTAGCAGTAGGATCATGCTATGTTTTGCTAAGGAATTATTACAGTAAGAAAGAAAATCAAAATTCTATTTAGCAGTGATTCCGAAAGAAGTGAAAAGTGTAGAGGAGCCAAATTTTGTACCTACAAAAATAAATTCGTTGCTAGATGAATTTAAGGAGATTATTGCTAATGATCTGCCAAAAGGATTTCTTCCAGTGAGAAGTATTTATCATCAAATTGATAATTCCTAGATCGAGTTTACCTAATAAATCGCCTTATAGGATGACTCCAGTAGAGAGTGAAGAAGTGAATCGGCAAGTGCAAAAATTGCTTGACCGAGGGTTAATTCATGAGAGTTTGAGTTCGTGTGCAGTACCAACAGTATTGAATCCAAAGAAAAAAAGGGAATGGTGAATGTGTATTAATTCATGTGTTATAAATAAGATCACTATCAAGTATCGGTTTCCATTTCCCATAATGGATGAACTTATGGATTTCCTAAGTGGTTCATAATATTTTTCAAATTTTGATTTGAAGAGTGGTTATCACCATATTTGGATCAGAGAAGGTGATGAATGGAAGACAACATTCAAGACAAAAGATGGACTATTTGAATGGTTAGTGATGTTGTTTGGGTAAACTAATGTGCCCAACATGTTCATGAGATTGATGAATGAAGTCTTGAAGTCATTTTTTGGGTAAGCTCATGGTTGTATATTTGGATGATATACTTATTTTTAGATGGAACAGAACAAAGCATGTTGAGCATGTGAGAGCAATGTTACAATGATTGAAAGAAGAGAAACTATTGATAAACCTGAAGAACTGTACATTCATGCAGTGAGAGTGAGTTTACCCAAGTTTTGTGGTTTCAAAGGAAGGACCGAAAATGGATCCTGAGAAAGTGAAGGCTACCCTTGAATAGCCAACACCAAGATGCACATTCGATGAGAGGATTTTCCATGTATTGGAAGGATTTTACCAGAAATTCCTTAGGAACTCTAGCCAAATATGTGTGCCTCTTATAGAATGTATGAATAAGGGAGTGTTTCAGTGGACTGCAACAGTAGAGAAGTCATTGGAAGAATTGAAGAAGAGAATAACAACACAACCAATATTAGCATTACCAGATTTTAATAAAGTGTTTCAGGTTGATTGCGACGCTAGTGGAATAACAATTGGAGCAGTTCTAAGTCAAGAAGACAGACCCATTACATTTTTCAGCGAGAAGTTGAACGAGTCCAAAAAGAAGTATTCTATTTATGATCAATAATTTTATGTTATTGTGCTAGCTTTGAAGAAATGGTGACATTATCTGTTGCCGAAGGAGTTTGTCCTATTCACGGATCACAAAGCTCTGCAATACATTACCAACCAAGGTAAGTTGAATAAAAAACACACTAAATGGGTATAATTCTTGCAAAGTTACTCTTTTGTGTTGAAACACAGGTTCGGGAAGTCCAATAAGGTAGTTGATGCATTAAGTCGGAGGATAGCGTTACTCAATACCATGTCGGTAGAAGTGGTAAGCATGAACTATCTAAAGACATTGTATGAAGAAGATTCAGATTTATTAGAAGCTCGGAAGGCATGTAAGGAGCCTTGGAATTTAGATAGAACACCATATCTAGACTACCATATCCAGGATGGATTTTTGTTTTAAACTCAACAATTGTGTATTCCCAGAAGTTCCATATGACTGAATCTCATTAAACAGTTACATAGTGGTGGTTTAGGAGGACATTTTGGAATGGAAAAGACCACAACCTTGGTAAAGGAGAGGTACTTTTGGCCCAACTTTAATAAGGATGTTCAAAATTTTGTTGAAGGTTGCAGGATTTTCCAACTAGCCAAAGGAAAAAGTTGGAACATGTGACTCTATACTCCATTACCAGTACCCAAAGGACCTTGGGAGGATATCAGTATGGATTTTGTCTTAGGATTTCCTATGACTCGAAGAAATCATGATTCAACAATGGTAGACTGTAGTGGTGGATAGATTTTCGAAAATGACACACTTCATAGCATGTAAGAAGACTAGTGATGCTAGTGAAGTACCTGCATTGTTTTTCAAAGAAGTGGTCAAATTGCATGGATTGCCACATAGTATTACTTCATATCGTGATACCATATTTCTTGGGAATTTTTGGACGACACTCTAGAAAATTCGGGCTCATATTTGTTGTACAGTTCAACGTATCATCCTCAAACGGATGGTCAGACAAAAGAAGTGAACATGAGTCTAGGAATTTTGTTGAGAAGTTTAAGTGGAGAGAATCCTAGTCAATGGGATTTGGAATTGGCCCAAGTTGAATTTGCATATAATGATTCGATGAACAGATCTACAGGAAAGAGTCCATTTTGGATTGTTTATGGATGGTCTCCAAAAGTGTGGTAGATTTGGTTGCATTGTTGGATTTGGAAGGAAAGAAGAGTGCTGATGCAAATAATTTTGTGAACAATATGCATGAATTACAAGAACATGTAAAGAAGAAATTGCAGACTAGCAATGACAGTTATAAGCAAAGAACAAATCAACATAGAAGACAAAAGGTATTCCAAGAGGGTGAGTTGGTCACGGATCACTTAAGGATGGAGCAATTTCCTCGAGGCACATATAATAAACTCAAGTACAAGAAGATAGGTCCATGCCAAATTTTGAAAAAGATCTATGATAATGCTTATCAGATGGAACTTCTGAAGAAATTTGACATATCTCCTACATTCAATGTTGCTAACCTCTATGAGTTTCGTGAAGGGGAAAGAAGAGTACATGAAGGTACCCTCAGCAAATGGGAACAACATCTACCAATTAAGTTTGAGGAGAAGATTGAAGAAATTCTTTCCACCAGAATTGGTAAGAAGACTCGCCTGAAGGAGTACATGGAATATTTGATCAAGTGGAATAATCGAGGAGCAGAAGATGCATCGTGGGTGACTGAAGATCATTTAACACATGTGAAAAACTCTTCACTTCAATAGTGATCTGCACATGAGTTGGAGCTCATGCTTTTCTTACCATGGGTGTCTGATGCAGGAGCATCCTTGGGCTCGAGAAATCCGCGTCACCCAAAAATATTTCCATTCTACAGATAGAAAATAAGTCGAATAAGGATTGTGTTAGTGGTCCATTTTATTTAGTCATTTTGTTGTAAATTCGAACTACTGATTACTCCTATAGCTACTCTTGCTATGTTGAAACTCGTGCTGAAACTACCACGTATAGAGAAATTTTACAAGTGTCATGTTGAAACACGTGCCAAAACACGCGCACATAATGAAATTTTACAAGTGTCACAATATTTCTTTATTTGTAACACTGTGTCCATACGCATTTGATTTTTCCACATTGGTATGCATTCATGATGAGTCACAGAGAACTCACGGCTAAAGGACAAAACGTGACCCGAGGCCAAAAGGAAGTTGAAGCAATCTGAAAGACAGAGAGACAGTTTGAGTAACAACTCGTTCTTGGAGGGAAGGAAAATTGTTTCATAGCCGAGGAGGAGTTTTAAAAAGAAATGGAGCACGATTTTGAAGAGGGTTGGTGAACCACGAAGCAAGGAAACAGTAGAAGGTGGAATGGAGAGAAGATTCTAGGTTGGGTGAGCATGAATGAAGGGAGAAACAAAATCTCAGCCCATACATGCAGACCATTACCCTCTAGATGATTTCGTAGTGGTTTTTAGCCACACAAACAACAATTCATGGCAGTCTTTTTAGCTCAAGCTTGATGTAATATAGAAATCTGTTCTCTGCATTGAATTAATAAAAAAATGGTATTGAAATTCGTGGGTTTTTTAGTGTTTTAGTTTCCAATGGATTCATCATTATTTGACAAAAGTATTTCTGTTTTGTTTTTCTGTTGTACATTCTGTAGCAGGGTGTGTGTTGTAATTATGTGTGTGTTGCAGCCCAATTACCTCTGCATTAATTGCACTAGAAATGAGTAGGTTGACATGGTTAAAACTATGTCATGAGACATTGAGAGTACTTTAGCAAAGCATTATGGCCTAAGTGATCAAGGCACATGCAATAAGGGGGTTGCAACACAATTAGTTTGGCATGCACATGGGGCCTTGGGCATCGGTATTTTTTAGCATCCATAAGCCAAAAGCCTAGTATAGATTTTACACTACACACATGGTTTGGAAATTTGGCGTGGTTACTTTGGTTCATTTGCATGATGCAAGCCAGAAACAGTGATGTTCATATGCACTAGAATCCCTAGGTAGTTACTTTGACACACACATACTTGAATCTTTGTGTAGTTGTTAGATAAGAATATAGAAGTTGTGCATATCGAAAGTAGAGAAAATAATGTGAAAGATCACACGTGCACTGAAAGGTTGACATTGTTACATTATCATGTAAGGGAGTTAACAAGAAGCACTAATGCCAAAGGAGTATTATGGCAAGAAATAACTCTTAATGCTGACATCTTTTAACAATCATGAAGAGAGAAAAAACACATGTTGCCATTTTTCTTTTATGAACTAGAGTGTTTGGGTGAGTTCCTAGAAAGTTTACATCCACGAATCATGTGGCACCACTGATGATACTAGTTTTAACAATGGTCAATATAGGTGTTGATAGAGGAGTATCATTTTCTAGAAAATGAGTGGGGTGATTAGTAATGAGGATGAGACATGTAAGGAAGTATGATCGGTGAGAGTTAGTGGCTATGGTGATGAGAATCATCTTTTCAAGGTGACATAGACATTTCATGACTAATGTAGAAGAGAATCATAGAAAAGAGTGGATGACAAGCATGAAGGGGGCTACTGTACAGGGAAAACATAGAAAAGAGTTGATTGATAAACACGAGGGGGTTCTGTAGGAGGGCATAAGGAATTGGAAGATCCGATATTTGGCAAAGTGGTGAGAATCATTTCATTGTTTCTACAAATTTAGTGAATACTTCAATGAATGTAATAAGGATGCAATAATAGGTGTTAGGAATATTTTTACCACCAACAAATACCTAAGCCAGGAAAGAGTTTTAATGAAGAACAATACTTTTGACTTATCATTAATTATGAAAAATAATTATTAAATGATGATGATGATGATGATTAACATCCACTAAGACCGGTTTGGTCTATCAGACCTTGAGAGGGTAAGTGATTACTTGTCATTCTTTAGAATTGTGTTTATGTGCTCGAAAAACATTAAGAGAAGCTTTCCAAGATCACCATAGCTTTGTTGAGTTAAGAGGTTAGAAAGGTTGGTAACGTGACAAATATTTTGAAAATGAGATCTAATCTAGGTATAGGCTGGACAATCTAAGAGAAAGTGATTTTCATCTTCAACCTTCTTAGTGTCACAAAGATGACACATTCTTTCATCCCATGGCGTTTTAGGAATTGACCAACACCCAGTTTCACTATGGAGCTTGTGAGAATTTGTTCGTATCTT
Source organism: Picea engelmannii (assembly GCA_009831015.1). NCBI lineage: Eukaryota > Viridiplantae > Streptophyta > Pinopsida > Pinales > Pinaceae > Picea > Picea engelmannii. The sequence continues at coordinate 51,224 of ML783189.1, forward strand.
AGTAATGTTTTTTTTTTCTTTACACTTGTCAAAACAAATAGATACTTTTGATCTTCTAGATTAGGGTTGATTACATCCTTATAATACCTTCATTTTATTTTTTCCTCTAACTCTTTATCACACCACATTTTCTCCTTAAATTTTGATTTGATGATATTTTTAATAGTATCTTTATTCTCCGAAATGGTGTCTTCCATGATTCCCCAATAGTTTAGCCAAGACCGAGCATCTTTATGCCATCCTCGCTTGAGTCGATGGTGGTTACAACTCAAATTTGAAGAAATTTTAGGAAGCCTCTTGTCCTCCATGTTGTTTAAATTGTTCTTATACATTAAGTATCTAGTCATATCCATCCTATCAATGGGGGAGAGGCTTGTTTCTAAGAGGAGGATGGTATAGGGCGTATTTCCTTTAATTTTGAGATTATAGGTTATAAAATTCTTATTTACTCTATCTTTCTCCAGGATTCACGAGAGATACTACAACCCGAGACTTCACATCCATAAAGAATAACAGGTGTAACAAGAGTGTAAAAGAGGAATTTCTTCTTATCCCAACTCCAAAGATTGACTGTTTTACAATTGTTTTCAAGCCCATAATAAGTTTTTCATCCCCTAATAATCTTTTTCTCAATGTTATAATTCCAGTTGAGCTTGTGGTGAATATCAATTCCAAGATATTTGTATGAATTCACTTCCTCCAAGTTGTTGTTGTCATATACGAAGGTATCATAAGTGATCTTATTGGATTTAATAATCA
>ML783189.1:63442-109897 GCA_009831015.1 Picea engelmannii
CACCCACAAAGACAAACTGCCCGGGAAATCCTTACCAAAATGCAAAGAAAAGGTAGTGAGCCAAGACAAGAGGAGTGCAGGACTGCACCAGAGCGTCCAAGCGAAGAGCAAAGCCGAAGCAGGAGCAGTCCCGCTCTGTCCGGGCTCATAAGAAGGCACATAACCAGAAGCAGAAGTCACTTGTCCGCCCTTATCCCCTTTCATTCTGAGTGCGCAGTAGGCGTAAATGGTCGCGCGAGGGAGGAGTCCCTCCGTCGTATGGCTACTGCTATGGCCGTCCACCATCGTAAATGCGGATGTGTGGGTGGCGGCCATCAACATTTAAGCCCGGGCTTAGTGCTAAGCCTGGTGTCACCACAACGCCGCGTGTCACCCCATCCGGGGTTATGTTTGATAATGTTATGTTCAATGTAATTTCATAATACATATAAAATATGTATTATGTATTCACAAAAAAAATGAACAAAAATACATATACTATAAAATATTTAAAATATTTAAATGATGAACAAAAATAAATATAAAACATCATTAAAAAAAAATAGATTTAAAAAAAAACCATTATAAAAAATTCACTTTAAAGTGTCCTTCAAATTTATATCCCATATAAAATAAATGTTTATTTCAAATCTTGTTTTTATTATATCTATACTAAAAAGATAAATAATTTCTTTCACTGAGTATCCAAAAATCAGGTTCTTTAATAATGATAACATAAATAATTTCCCTGAGTCTCCAAAAATCAGGTTCTTTAGTAGTGATAACTATGATAGAAGAGGAGGGCACTTAAGCCATATACGCATCATCACTTCAAAAGAAAAATTAAATAAAAGAGTTGATGTGGATTGATTTAGGATGAGATGTTTTACAAGATGTTGATTTTGACCATGGATAACATTGCTTTTAAAATTTTCTTTACGATATATATATATATATATATATAATAAAATTGTATTCTCATCATTGAAAACCAGATCCATTTAAATAAAAAAATATAAAATAATAACAAGTGTTCACACTTTTCTTCTTATGACGTGTCTTATTAAAAGACAAGGAAAATGAAATTCAATTGCAAGTTGGAGGAAATTCACTTTTAAGTTGACCCACTTGAGTAAGTTATGTGTTGCGGGCGTGACTAACATTTAAATTTACTTGAAAATAAACCTTTGTAGATAATGCATATCTTTATTAAAAATCAGATACACCAAACTATGGCAGTTTTTAGGAGATAATGAGGTTTAGGGGCGCAAATTACAAGGGTGTGGACCGTGGTTACTTTCCAATTCCGTGTGGTGCACACTATCAAAGTTGGACCAATCGCCCATTGTTAAACGTGTTCCCTTCTATTTTGTTCCCTCTCCTTTAGGAACCGCATTAAAGTATGTTCTTTGCTTTCAGAGTTAAAAGTCGATATCCCACTTTACACGTAAAGGGCAATGGATAGCCAAAAGAAATTGGACATGACAGCGAAAATTCCGAGAAGGTATTTTAAAGATATTTACAATGTAACACAACATCGATAAATCCGAGGGAATCTAAGTTTATAAAGTGGCTTTTTACAACGATGAAATTTTAGATTTTAAATTAAAATAAAATGGAAAATTTAGATTTTAAAATAAAATAATAAAAATGAGAAGAATAAGTTTATATATATATATATATTTTTTTTAATTTTAATGAACTTTTTTATAGAAAAAAAATATGGCCTTCTCATAAAAAATAGAATCTAAAAAGTTGAGTTTATTTGCTTTTTTAAAAAATAGACTTGATTCATAAATTGAGTTTATCCATTTTTAAATTTAATGTGAGATGATATTGTTTTTTTTTAATTTCCTTTAACATAATTAATTTTAGGTTTGTTTTTAATAATTTTAAAATTAATTTTATATGGGTTAAGAGAAGTGTTGCATTGTAAAATATAAGTTTTAATATATTATGCTCTGTATGTTAGTGGGCAATGATAAGGAAGTTGTCTTTTATTAATATAATAGTTAATCGGTTGCATGGTGAATATGCTTGTTATTTGAATTTTTTTTTTTTTTATAAAAAAAATGAAAAAAATTCTTATTGATAATACTCCACATTACATGTTTTCTTAAAAAAATGTCTATTACTCAGTGGGATACACTTAATATTTATGCATCTTGGAATTGTTGTTATGACATAAATACTTATTTTTACAAAAAATACTATTCCACATTGCTTGATAGAAGTTGTACACTACATCGTATAAGCTTCAATATATGATGATCTTTATACTAATTAGGCAATATGAAGGGAGTAGTAACTCCATTTAACAAAGTAGACCAAGCCACTACCCATCAAATTGGTTTAGACACCAAACTTTCAAAGAGGAAACACATGTTCTTAACCATTAGACCCAATTAAATTGTATGTCTAAAATCATTTTTCCAAAAAATTAAAAATTTATATATTAATTTAATTTTTAGTAAATTGTATCTTTAGAATTAAATAATAATAATAATTTTATCATATTATTATTATTTTTATTTGTCCCCGAGGTGTAGGACAGTCGGTGATGGAGTGTGTTGTTAAGCCACTCCGTGATGTTAAAGTCACCGGTTCGAAACCTGCGGGGACAAAAAATCCAACCATGTTAAGGGTTGTTGTGGCTCAGGCCGGGATCCGGTGATTTTGACGGCTTAGATGCCCCTGAGTCGCGGTTTCTCAAGCCACAGGTTAATCGCAGGTGACTTTAACATCACGGAGTGGCTTAACAACACACTCCGTCACCGACTGTCCTACACCTCGGGGACATAATAATAATTTTATTGTATTGTGATTTTTTATTTATTTTCTTACTTGAATTAAATTCTTAATTTTAAATTAAAATTTTGAATTTTAAATTTACGAGGGTTAGAATTTCAAAATAAAAATAGCCCATCGAATTTGAGCGTTTTGACTACATCATCATCTATTTTCACAGGGTTTTTTTCCTTAATTAGGATTTATTTTCACATTTTTAACAATGTTGAGGGTCATTATTAAATTTTTTTAACCATATTTAACATTTGACAGCCAAATCGCCCTGTGACAGATAATTTGCCAGTCAAAACCTGCCTCTGTGATAGTTAAAATGTTTCTACTTTGGCGAGAACATTGTTTTGGATGGGCAGATGATAAATTATAAAGCCAAAAAGTCAGCCAAAGTTGGTGGGACAATTTGGCAAAGTTTACAGTTACAACCCGTTTTTCCAAACGCCACGGGCTTTGACTGATAAACCAAACCAACCAAAATGCGAGAAAAGCGGCCAGGCGTGATCAGCGATAAAACCATTAATTTTGCCATTTAAATGCCATGATCAATTGCACAGCTTTTCCCTTGTGGGTCCATTTTACATTCATACCCCTCCTTTGAATGCAAATCAAATTGATCAAATCCCTTGGATTCTGGGCTCAGGACAGCAAGAAGTAAGGCCATCTGCTCGGCCCATGTACAAAAGGGCAAGTGCCCATTTTTGGTTGAAAGCTCCGAGTTTGAGTTTTCCACATCTCGTTTATGTGAGACGTTTTTCGTACTGGGTAGCAAGTGTTTTGGGCGGATTTTCCTCGAATTCGACGAAGAATGATGCAGTCTAAGGCAAGGAGAAGGGTAGCCCCTGTGGAGAATGGAGACGAGGAAAATTTAGCAGTGGCTTCGGCAATCGGAAATGGCGAGGATTTGGGTCCCCTGATCAGAAGAGTTTTCGAGGTAGGTAAGCCTGAATCACTTCTCCACCAGCTCCGTTATTTTGCCAGGAAGAAAGAAGTTGAGATTGAGGATGTCTGTAAATTACACTACCAGGACTTCATTCATGCAGTAGATGAGCTTAGAGGGCTGTTGACAGATGCAGACATGCTTAAGAATTCTCTGTCTGGTGTCAATTCTGAGTTACTGGAGGTGGGGAATCCTTTGTTAGCTAAGCTTGAAGCGTACATAGAAGCTGAGGGGGTAAAGAAGAATATATCAGAGGCAATGCAGGGGATGCAATTGTGTGCAAAGGTAATGGAGTTATGTGCAAAGGCAAATAGGCATGTTGTGGAGAATAATTATTACATGGTGTTGAAGAGCTTGGATGTGATTGAGAGGGATTACTTGGAGAAGATTCCTGCTTTGGCTTTGAAACAGATGGTGGGGAGGCAGATTCCTGCAATGAGAACTCATGTTGAGAAGAGGGTTACTAAGGAGTTCAACGATTGGCTTGTGCAGATCAGACCTATATCCAGAGAGATTGGGCAGTTGGCTATAGGTCAGGCTTCTTCGGCACGACAGCGAGAGGAGGATTTGAGGAGGAGGCAAAGGGAGGCAGAAGAACAGAGCAGAGTGAGTTTAAGGGACTGTGTGTATAGTTTGGAGTTAGAGGAAACAGATGACAGTGAGTCCTACTTGAAGTTCGATCTGACTCCCGTGTACAGGGCATACCACATCAATACATGCCTTGGACTGCAAGAGCAATTCAAGGAGTATTATTATGAGAATCGGAAGCTGCAGCTCAGTTCTGATTTTCAGATCACTTCTGTGCAGCCTTTTCTCGAGGGCCACCAGATGTTTTTTGCGCAGATTGCCGGGTTTTTCATCGTGGAGGAGCGGGTTCAGCGGATGGGAGGAGGGATGATCTCTAGGTCCAAGGTTGAGGATATTTGGGATACTGCTGTGAATAAGATGTGTTCAGTTTTGGAGGATCAGTTCTCGAGGATGCAGACTGCAAACCATCTTCTTCTCATCAAGGATTATGTTAGCCTTCTTGGAGTGACTTTGAGAAGGTATAGTTACCAAGTTGATCCCCTTCTTGATGTTTTAAATAGAAATAGGGACAAATACCATGAGCTTTTGCTCAATGATTGTAGGAAACAGATCAATGATATTCTTGCAAATGACAAAAGTGAACAGATGGTGATGAAGAAAGAGTATGAGTACAATATGAATGTCTTAGCATTTCATATTCAGACCTCAGATAGCATGCCTGCTTTTCCTTACATTGCCCCATTTTCTTCTGCGGTTCCAGATTGCTGTCGAATTGTGAGATCATTTGTCGAGGATTCGGTGAGCTACATGTCCTATGGGGGTCACAGGGACTTTTATGATGTGGTTAAGAAGTATCTTGATAAACTACTGACAGATGTTTTGAACGAGGCTCTGCTTAAATTGATCCGAAATTCGACATTTGGGGTGTCTCAAGCTATTCAGATTGCTGCCAATATGACAGTTTTGGAACGTGCTTGTGACTTTTTCACAAGGCATGCAGCCCAACTTTGTGGCCTTCCAATACGCTTGGCCGAACGATCTCATTCCCAATCTGTGATGAAGACTGCACAAGATGCCGCTCAAGAGACCATGCTGAGGCTTGTTAAATCTAAGGTAGAAGAGTTCATGCTTCTTACCGATAATATCAATTGGGCAGCTGATGAATTCCCACCGAATGGAAACGAGTACGTAAATGAGCTGATTATATACTTGGAGACACTTGTTTCCACAGCACGACAAATTTTACCTGCGGAGGCTTTGGATAATGTGATCAATGGTGTTCTTAAGCACATATCAGATTGCATTGTAGCCACATTTCTCAGTGATAATGTCAAGCGGTTCAATACCAATGCTGTTATGGGAATTGAGATCGATTTGAAACTGCTAGAATCTTTTGCAGATAATCAATTTCATGACAGTGGCTTGGATGAGCTTGAAGGTGCAACGGATCCAAAACAGTCTTTGGCAGAGGCAAGGCAGTTGGTTAATCTTCTATTAAACAACCATCCAGAGAATTTCATCAATCCTGTTATAAGGGAGAAGCATTATAGTTCTTTGGATTACAGAAAGGTGGTCATGATTTCCGAGAAATTCAGGGATTCATCTGAGAGGCTCTTTGGAACCTTTGGTGGGCGGACTTTGAAGCAAAATCCAAAGAAAAAATCACTCGAGACATTGATAAAGAGACTGAGAGAGTTAAGTTGATGTAATGGTGAAAATGTTTTATTTATTTAGTTGGAAAATCGTCATTTTGTAGGTTAATAACCTTGTCTAATAATCATTACTAGAAAAGGGGCCATTGCCTCAATTCTTCTTCTTTCTAAGTTCCTCATCCTATTGTTTTGTAGTCACCATCAATAGTCACAGCTGATGTTCCAGTGAAATATTCCTCCTTGAGAACACTGGAATCTTAGTTAATGGATATTTATAACAAATTCGTGTGAAGTGTTGAGGATGGAGAACATTGTACATCAAGATGGGACTCTATTCATGTATTATCACACTTGCAATGTAAGCCCTCTCAGGCTCATGTATTCATGATTTTTTCCTTTTATTGTAGAAAATATATTTTAAACAGCTAGGACAAGATTTGAACATTCTTTTCCTCTTTTGGTTCTACCATGTCAGCATTTTCAAATACATGTGAATGAATCTGGACCCCAAGAAATGTCTATGTTGAACCAGAAAGTCTTGTGGTTTTCTTTATGTTCTTTTGCGTTTACATACTGCTCTATTCTCTTTTTCTGATCCAGGATAAAGGAAGTACTTCCCAGTTTGTTTTGTCTCCTAGATCTTTTATTCTATTTCAGATTTAATAATATGTACAATATCAATAGCCAGTTCAGAAGGTAGGCCGGCAGGCAGTGCAGACTCCAATTATTACAATGGTTCCATCAACCTATATTGTGAGTTATCTGATGCATTATATCTGTCGGCTATTGGAAAACAGTACCTGGAATCCTATTATGCAAAATGGAGCTGGCATTTTGTTCTTTCGATTCAAAAGTTTCAAATTCAACTTGCCATAAGATCTTATCTAATGACAAATGTATATGTGATATTTCTTGTTTCAGAAACTTTGTATGCCTATTGTACCACTCATTTCATGATAGCCTTTCATTCAATGATATCTAGTGTGTTATTCTTTTACTCAATGTGATTCCCGTCAAGTATATTCTCTTTTTACTCATCCAGAGGTGATCATTTTGATTGAATGCTAAAGATATAAAAGTAATTGTTTATAATTATAGTTTTAATTCTGATGATTTTAGGATTTTGTCTCTAAACTTGTAATTTATCACAGGGTCCTCTACTGAATTTATATAGATCTACTAGTTGCCTACTAGTTTATTGATCCACATAAACTGCGGTAGATCCACAAATTTTGTAGAAAGATCCCCTAGAAGGAGCCACCTGCTTGATGATTCCATAGATCAAATTAAGAAGTATTCTATGTCTGCTCAATAAAAGGAAATGGGTACACCAACAAACGCCATAGATACAGGCATATCTCATGGAGGTGAAACAGGGGAGGGTAAAAGGTAAGGGAATTTACAAGATATTCAGATTTGGGGATTTGGACATCAGTTCCTACACTGCGGCAGTTGTAACTTGTGCCTAATTCCATCCATCGTAGGTGCACCATTCAGTGGATTCTGCAGGTGCCTTGAGGAATTAGGGCATGTAATGGGCCTGTATTAAATTCATTGAAATGTGACACATCATGCATTTAAACTTGCTTTATTTTAGATTTTAATTATTTTTACTATCCACAAGAATCAGTAATGATTAAGGTATTTTAAAATGGAAGCCTATTTATGTTCTTTCTTCTTATTACGAATAGCAAATATTTTCAGACGCTGCCTACATATGATCTTGTTGCACTGCAGTTTAGTTTATTTTAATATCTTTGTTACTGTTGGATAGTACAAAGCTCCTTCCCTCTATCACCTGAATGAATAGAATCAAGGATTCTTTTTAGCATGAGAGAGTCTAGCTCAATTCTGCTTGACCTGGTCAATTTTCTAGTTCACTGGATTACTAACCTACTTTGTGCTGAGTTTTGACACTTACATAGATATATAACCTGAAAATGCAGTAATGATAAGCAAATCCTAGGACTGATTACTAACCTATTTTAGATTTTAATTATTTTTACTATCCACAAGAATCAGCAATGATTAAGGTATTTTAAAATGGAAGCCTATTTATGTTCTTTCTTCTTATTACGAATAGTAAATATTTTCAGACACTGCCTACATATGATCTTGTTGTACTGCAGTTTAGTTTATTTTAATATCTTTGTTACTGTTGGATAGTACAAAGCTCCTTCCCTCTATCACCTGAATGACTAGAATCAAGGATTCTTTTTAGCATGAGAGAGTCTAGCTCAATTCTGCTTGACCTGGTCAATTTTCTAGTTCACTGGATTACTAACCTACTTTGTGCTGGGTTTTGATACTTACATTGATATATAACCTGAAAATGCAGTAATGATGAGCAAATCCTAGGACTCTAGGAGATTGAGGCCCTAGTTTCTTTGATGGTGTATTTCTCTAAATGGGGCCAGAAAATGCATTGCGGGAGTTATATGAGCCTATTTGAGTTGATATAATGATCCCCAAAGACTACAAACCAGAAGAAAGTTGAAACCACTAAGCTAGCCCTTCTTTTAGTCTTCACTTCTGTGATTTTAAATATAATTTTGTGACAACAGTACTTGATTTTTATCTTAACGACTTAGAATTACACTTTTTCTGAGTTACATCTCACCCCCACATTGATTTGTTCAGTTGTCATTTCCAAAGTAATGCTATGCAATATGTTGCGAGGAATTTAAATTGGAATTGTAAGTTGACAATGGTTTGGCCTATCTAAAGCTAAGGACCAGTGTAGCAGTTGATATGCCTGTAGAGTGTGAGTCTATCGGAGTAGCAAAAAGTTCAGGCTCTTAATCAGATGAACCTTCAATATAGAGTGATTATGTATCAAGCAATTTTTAAAAGTGGGGCATCATAAAATTTGTGAGCATACTATTTATCACTTTGCAAGCAATTTAGAGAAGAAATACTCTTTTATTATATCAATTTATGTACTTCCCTTGGTATGCTATCTGCTTCTTTTGTCTACAAGATGAAGTTGACATCGGGCAGTCTTGAAGACGCTCTCAATTATTGAAATAGCCTTCAATTCAGTGTTTATGTGTGCGTTTTTTTAATGATTTCACATCCATAACATTCACATAGAGTTTAACATATTCATATTCAAAAACACAAAAACTGTAAATGATGCCAATTAATTTGATAATCAATTTCGTAGTCATCATCTTCCAGCTTGGAGTTTCTTGAGGGTTTATTGAAGACTCGAAAAAATCTAAAGAAATCTGTCTGTTAAATTTATCTGAACTAGAAATTCTGGACCTCACTTAAGAGTGTTACAGGATTAGCATGAGATATACTAATATGACAGAATGGCAGATGATCAATAGTTCCAGGATGCAAGAACTGATGAAATCCAAATAAGATATAGATAATTGCATAAGACTTGCTAGTATCCTCGCTTGATCAATTAAAGTGTTAATCTAATCAACTTTCTTGTCAGAGTGGATTACGGGATGATCTACTGTATGCCTCCTTCCCATGGCTGCCAGGTATTTATAATTGGACGATTGCAACTGAATTAATTACTTGTCGCATTAGTAACTTGCACTCATCATTGTTACAACAGTCCCATTATGATGTGTATCGGGCTCAAATTTGGGCTCTGATACCACCTTGATTAGTATCGGACCCTTTTTGAGCTCAGGTTCTGTTTAAGCATCAAGATCTAACACAATAACTAGCTCTTCGGATTTGCATTTAAACTTTGTCCAAACATAACACCAGTGGGAGAATGTGTCAAAGATGACTCAAGCTATCCTTCTTCCTACTTAAAGTAATCAATAGTCAACTCCACTACATTTGGGTGCAATTTCAGATCACACTCCAATTCTTTCTCAATCCTCAGTAAAGCTTCTTGAGACTTTCAAATGGTAAAATCTCCATTCAAATTCGGTTATTTGTGACTTACTAAATTGGAATTCACAATTCAGGAATGCCATTGTCCCAATACTGTACACTAAATGTATACAGTTTGCACACACTACATCAAAACAGAAAGTGACTAGACTTCTTGCAACAAATGCATGAACACAATATTACTCAGCTTCACAAGCTTGTTTTTTACATCTATTACAGGGCTCTCAAGGCTCCTGACAAGACTGATTGGTTTTAAGTCTCAACTCTATTTCTAAACTAGAATTTTGAACCTCACTTAAGAGGGTTACAGATGAGCATGAGTTGCACTCTGTTTTGGCGATGGAACAAATCCTATATCTTTGTTTTACTTGGACAACAAACCTGTGTGAAACAAATTGTGTCTTTTCCTAAGATCAATGTTCTCTAGGAAGTCCTTTCCCAGTATTTTGCATGCATATAATTTCTTGATAAATTCAAGCTATCTACATCGTGCACTTGATCTTTGCCATTAGTGCTTCAATCGGCATTTGGCTTACGACTGCTAACTCTGGGTGAATTCAATCTGCCTCTAGTTATTTTGCTTCTCAGAGTCTGTCACAACAAAATCTAGCACCCCCAAATGATGTGAAGTCCTAAGCATCAAGGGGCTAGTTTTGTGCACTCAAGAAGGCTACTCACTGTCACCACAATAGCTCTTCCTCACATTTCTGGTTGGTACTTGTCCAACTCAAGGGGGGCTTCCCTAAAGATAGGATTGCTAAGGCTATAGATGGAGGCTCAAGGCAATTTTGTGAAGAGTTAGCCTAAGCAAAACAAATGGTTGTAGTAAGATGGAACAAATGAATGGTATAGGAAAGGAATATGAAGGTAGAAACCCCTAGACCAAGTGCCTAACCACACCTTGGGCAAATGGAGTCATGGGAGTATACATCAACAAGAGAGCAAGTGCATGAGAATGTAAGGCAACAGGGGTTGCTATGTATGCCACAAATTAGCCTTAACTTGTTAATTTATATAATATAATTACCTTGGAAGGCTAGAGGTGCCATACTTAAGCATTTGTCATGAATGCGAGGTTATATTTGTCTAGACAAAATTGGGTTTATTATATGTAGGCTAACATAACAACAATATGGACATAAGAGGGTCAAAACCTCACATTACTCTATCCAAAATGAAACATAGTTCATTATAAAAGGCAATCAAAACAGACTACAAGGTTTTCCTAATACAACCAACACATAAAGTATAAGTGCACAATAAAGCCTCACATCAAATGAAAAATGTACCTCCAATTCTCCATTAGTCTCCAAACATGTGGTATACAAATGAAATCCAGGGGGAGAGCTCCTCAATCCCCAAAATCCTAGATACCAATGAAATGGAGAGAAACTCCTCTTTATATAGAATGAATAGTCTCTCTAAGGCAATTCACCCACATACAAAAAGAGTAAGAGTATGCACCAAACAATGCTCATAAAGGGGACGTACCACAAAAAATAGGCATCAAACCAAGTCAAATGCCAAGTGTCCACATGGAATGCGCCCTCCAAGAATGTGCATGCGTGCAACCACTCCACATGTATGAATTCCAAGGTAACCAGCTCCATGGATGAATGTGCAAGATGCTTAGTTGGATGGAGTGCTCCACGAGAAAATGTGGTCAAAACCCCAAAATAGCAAGTGGACCATCTCCACAAAGAAAATTCGAGACAAAGGTGAATTAGGATTTGACCATGCCAAAATTAATATGTATATCTCCAAGAATAGCAAAAAATGTTTTCACAAGTGCACCCTCCAAGAATATCCAAAAATAGCAAGAAAAAACCTTCCATGTTCTCCCTCCAAGAATAATCTCCAAAAATAGAAAGGAGACCAAGTACAAGAGCATGCCAAGTCACACTTGTGACCCTCCTCATGTGCCACACACCTTCCAGTAACAACCTCCACAACCACCCCAAATAAAATAATATATACTTTCCAAGTCAAAGAGGTGGGGTCGTTATCCAATGAAGGTCAAAATATTCCAAGTGTAGCTATAATATCCATGCACTAAAGATGAGAGCGCACTTAGAAGAGGTGTGCCCTAGAAAAATGTGCCATGTAACTACCTCAACCACCCAATAAATCATAAAATATTCTCCAAGTGAAGTGTTTCCTAGGAGAATTTGCCAAGGTGATTAGAACTCATCAATAAAATACTCTTCCATATGTCGTATCATAAAATTGTTCAACCAACCCAAGGGAGTGCACCATAGAGAAGTGTGCCAATCTCTCTAAGAAACCAATAATATATTGCATGCCTTGAACTCTATGCCCAAGAATGGAGGCATACCACTAGAAAGGTTCAACCAAGTCTAAATAGCCACTCCAAGTGTGAAAAGGAAGCATATAAAGTAGGGTGCCCAAGCTATTAACCTTAATTTGGATAAATTAGATTAATTTAACCCTTTAATAGTTAAATCAACCTCAATATGCATGCACAAAGGCTAATGCTCAAATATAACCATAGCCCTCCTTCCAATTAGTCACCAACAAATTAAATTAACATGAATATATGTGCCAATGAGGGGTGCACTTTAATAAAGTGTTGTACCATGCAAATAAAATATGTTCTCCCTAGCAAAACCCCTCCATGATAACAACAAAATATAAGGTCCAACTTATAGTGCATCACCACCAAGGGATTATTACCTCAAAATTATCATCTAACTTTAGGAATATGTTAGATCACCATCAAATCACAATGTAATACCCCCTCTTTAAATCAAATGTAGGAAATAATATATCAATGAGGGTACTAACATCATTAAACACCTCCCCCCTAGGAGATGTCTAGCAAATGTGACATTGTAAAGTTAAATCACCTAGAAAAATCCCACAAAGGCAACATGAATCATCCCATCATAGCATCATCATAAGAGAGAGGGACATAACAAAAACACTAACCTATCCAACCATCAAGTGTATTCCCCATCACACATCCAATATATAAGGACCATGGAGAACACCCCTCTTAATACCACATCAACACCAAGTCATTAGGAAACTTCCACAATCATGAAACATATATCTCCTAACCATCATCATCTAAGCCCTTGAGAGGCTAGAACCATCATCCATATCCAAGATAAACATATATACCAAACCACCATAATGAGATAGAATGCTTCACATCCATCATAAGTGCAACCAAGGGGTGATTAACAAGGCAAGCACATGTGAGAAGACCACCGAGCAACAAGCACAATCACCATCCAACCAAGGAGAAGTGAGACTCCCCCAACCAAAGATCTCCATCAAGTGATCGATACAATGAAGAGAAGGGGCTCCATGAAGATGAATCCTCCAAATGAGTGCAATGATCCAAGAGTACCAACAACAAATCTCCATTAACGTGATAAAAATCACAAGATGGAACCTCATACAATATAAGTTGTAACAAAGTCTTCAAGGTTTGTCTTGTCAATTTATTTGGTAGTACTCTAAACTTGCTACAAATTTTGGATTGATGGAATTGCAATATCAGATGTTAACATTGCCCAAACTGGTTGCAGTAGGGGTATTTGAGGACTTTGAATCCATTTCTGCATTAAAAACGACGAGTTCATCCATCCAAAATTGCAATTTTGACAAAGATTGTCTGATTGGATTCCAGTGATAGACACAACAAAAAAGGTAATCGCCTTCATTTATTTGTTCCTCTCCTATGGATTCCAACTTTAAGAAAACAAACTTTGAATCGCTTCTTCTTCCCTACGGGTATTGGATCTGCAATCAAACCCCTTCCTTGAGGGGCATAGGCTATTATGTTGGTTTTTCTATACAAATGTAATCAAATTTTTGATCTTGTTTTTATAATTTTTGATCTTGTTACTATGATGTGTAGATCAGTTAACGTGACCATAAAATACATTGTTAAGACATTCCTTATAACGTCACTGATTCAAACCTCAACTAGCCCTGTGTGCCACATGAAGGGGAAGTTCGAACCCGATACAAGCAGCCTCTTTGATCTGGAACTTATGATCAGTTCGATATTGTTATGTCACCTTTCACACTTTACTCGACTCTTTTACTGCATTTCTTGCACTCTAATTCATTGCTCGGATTGTTTGACAAATTTCTCTGCTTGTCACTGATCATTCTCTTACAAATTAGGTTTTGGCAATTTATCTACATTGTGATTGTCAACGCTTGACGTTGATATCCGAACATGCTTCCAATTATGAAAATTTTGTAGATATATTCATTCCCTAATTATAATTATGTTTTTGGTTGTAGATTCTCATGAAAAATTTGTAGATATATTCATTGCCTAATCATAATTATGTTTTTCAAATGTTTTTGGTTGTAGATTCTCAAAAGTTGAACTACAGTTATATTTACAACTTTAGTTTGCCCATTTGTTTGTATGTGAAATGTAATAATCTTCTTATCCGTAGTAATCTTGAGTGATCATAATGTATCAAAAAAAGATTCCGCTGTCCTTGTTTGAAATTATGAAATCCAGGTTGTTTACTACTTCATCACGATCTTCCTGCATGTTATCATGATTTCCATCTTTATGAACTAGTCAACTAAAAGGATATTGCATTATTGTTCAGGGGCAACCGGTACTGGCAGAGGTTTGTACAATCCCAGCTTTCTATTCATTGGGCATAACCCTAAACATACTTCTCCACATCTAGTGCCGTTTTGGGTTATTGGAGTAGTTTATTAGATTTTTATTTTATTTTTATTTTTTTTACTATTCCCCGTAATTATCATAGGAATCTAGCTAGCTATCTATGAAATTGCAATTTTCCATTGTTTGAAATTGCAATTTTCCATTGTTTGAATTGCAATTAGATGGATCCAACCCCTGAAAAACCTCTAATCCACACTAATGTCTGAAATTCCCTCCATTCTTTCAAATTTCTGACCGGTTTCTGAACAAAACTGATAAAAAAACCAACCAGCAAAGATTAAAAAATATCTAATATTTAGACTACTCTGTTACAAAAGCCTTTGTAAATTAAATTTATGTAACATTACTTCGATACAATATTCACGTTCACTGCTCATCTTCTACTCTCTACTATCTTGTTTGGTTCATTGTTTCTGACCATTTCTAGAAATATTTGACAGTCGAATATAAAATACTACATCCTTTGAACTCATCTATCTGGCCTTAGTGAGTGTGATGAGTGCTTTCATCGGCCGTCTGGACAAAAAGCAAACTACTCAATTTTGGTGCTCATTTTCGATAGTTTATCTCCATATTGTACTATTTTAAGTATCATAGGTACTACAATCCATGATTATTAAATTTATTATCCATAATCCATTTAAGTGTTTTGTTCTAACTTCTTGTAGCTTTGTTTGTCTAAAGCTGTAATCCATTCCAAGATCAAGTGGCTTTGCAGTTTCAACTCTTTGAAGGTACTACAATGGTTGATGGCCCATGTGTGAGGGAGCCTCCTTCACAAAAGATAACGTTGACACTGCAAATTTCTTCCTCACAGGTAGAGTACTTTCTCATTACATCTCTCACGGTGAAACGTTGCAGACTTACCTCTTTGAATTGACATAGTTCCCACCGAATTACTGATGCGTTTGTATCCACTTCAAATAGTATTTTGTTGAAAACATTACAGTTAGACATTAAAGGAGCCAACACTAGTTTTATATTCTCACACTTATTTTGATTTTGTTTGTAAATAAGGTAGGTTTTGGTATTCCATGGGAAGCTGAACATTTTAGCGATTCCACAGCTGTATATATATGTTGTGAGTAATAAAACACTGCTGCATTGTATCTTTCTTTTCTGGCTCTACCACCCCCTGGGCTGTAGCTGTAAATTTGCTCATCTTTTAACATGGTTGAGTCAGTCCAAGGGAAAGAGGGAGGGCATTTGTGTGAGGAGCAGACATCTTGGAAATGCTATGAATGTGGAGAGTTGCTAGTGTGGCTAAAGATTTGATGGAGAAGGAAGAGAGCGTGATTGAGAAAATGTGATTTGATGGAGAAGGAAGAGAGCGTGATTGAGAAAATGTTGCTGTGTTGTTAAATTATAAACTATGATGAATTGTGTCTGAGAAAGAGTTGTTGCAGTGTTGAAGAAACAAGAGTTTAAATGAAATGATTTATAATTTGAAATGTATTGCATTGGTTTGATTTTATGTTTGATGAAAAATGAAGGAAGAAGAGGTAAGAGTAATGGGCAATGCACAATTGGAAAAGGTGACTACATTTATTCCAAGTTTCGAAAACCATTTAAGGTGTTTAAAGGTTTTGCTTAGGTGATTTTTGTGGCTATGGCCAACTTATAAATCTTTTCTTCTACATGGAAGAGATGGTGAACCCTAAGCATATGTGGGCTTTTTTTTTTTTTTTTTTTAGGGCTAAAGGATAACATGCATGCAATGTTGGTAGAGTTAAGAGTTGTTGGTAACAATGTTACCAATATCGTGTCCATTGTCACGTCTCCACATGATGCCTGTCTGAATCTTACGATCGTGCACCTCCTGAGGGCGGTCTCTACATGATGCCTGTCTGAATCTTACGATCGTGCACCTCCTGAGGGCGTGCGACACCACGACGATTCTCACTTGTCAGCGTGACAACACCAAGGATACTTCGTCCAAACTACGCCTCTTCACCTAGAGCATACCCATACTCGGTTCTAGGCTACGATAGAGTCACACTCCTACTCTAGTGCAACCCACTTGTATACTTAGACAATTTTGTTACCAACTTAACACTTAGTCATTTAAGCATACATCCATGAAAATGTGAAACCAAGAAAACACTTGTGAAACAAACAAGAGACACATAGATATAGTGTGCGCGACAAAAGATGTGCCTAACAACCGGCTAAGTCTTATAATTACGAATTAGTTACAAGATAAGCACTATCGACTCAGTGTACAACTTGGGCAGAGTCGCGCGACTCACCTCACCTCACCAAGACACTCATACACAGATTCGTCACCCCAAGACTCGTCCATCTCAACTACTTTCACAACTCCTGCGGTGCGCGCCAGACGTGCGCCCACCACAGACTCACTATCTCTTCTCTGTCACAAGACTTCACACAAACCTGTGGTTCTGTCTCATAGCATACCTCATCCAAACCTGCAATAAGACTTCCCCCACTCCAAAGTTGTCCTGCCTGCTGCTAGAATCAATCCAAAGAAGTCCACCCCAACTCTATCCACAGAATCACCTCAAGGCAGCACAAGTCCTCCCATGTGGAGCGACTTGGTTCCTTGAGGGAGATCACCCCTCTTTGCCCAAATTTGTCGTAGAACCTTGACTCTAATATTGCTCTCCTCCTCGTGTCTTCTTGGTTGTGCACTCTTGTTCTTTTATATGGACTCCAAACGTCACCTTCATGGATCGTCACGTCCTTTGGGTGTGTCACACCCCTTCGCGGACCAACATGCCCAAACGAAGCGACGTGCCCCTTCGTGGACCCATGCACCCAAATGAACCCATGTGCTCGTCAATCTTCGCATCCCTTAGGGCCAACGTGCCCCAACCTTGGGTGCGCTCCTCGTGTTGATGCACCCCAACCTCTTTGGTGCGCCCAACCTTGTGCTTCACCTCATTCTTGGGCAAGCCCCTTGGCGTGTTTGCATGCCCAAGGTATTCACTTGCCCAACTAGTGCGACTCTTGGGTGCTGGAGGAACCCCAAATTTCATCTCCTTGAGGACTTGGGCGAGGGTGCCCACACCCTTCTACTTGAGGACCTTACATCCTCTCCCACCTCAAGTCATTGTCATCCTCAACAACACCCACAAAATTTGCGATCTCCAAGTCTCTGCCCGAACTCGTGCTCCCATTGCAGTTAAGTCTGCTAGAAATCCCAAATTTCTATCAAAGTGGAAACCACAAGTTTCCCTGTGAAGTGGAAACCCCAAGTTTCCAACTTTCACTACAATCATCTGCAACCTCGTGCAACCAGATGCACTATTCTTTGCCCAGATTTGTGTGCGACCAATCTGTCTGCTACAATTGAAAGACATCTCCTCCCGAACTATGTCCGCAATGTCCAAGCTTCCATTGTATTGTTGCGAAGATCACACTCTGTTCTATTGTTGTTGTTGTTGCCTCAACCATTTCTGCAACCTTAATAAAAAATTCAAAAATGTCTAAGTGTTGAACTCCTGTGAACTTACTGTTGCATCCATACTTCAACCAACTATGTCATGTCTCTGCACACTAATATCCCCCGTGCCTTTGACTGATTGGGTAGCTAGTCTAATCGTCACGTCCAACCCATGAAAATGCACTTCCTCATGCCCAAACTTACTATTTTCTATTGCATCTTCGTCACTCAATCCAACTCCAAATACCAAGACAAGTGTCCACCTTTTCCTCACTACTGTTGCCATCATCCAATCTTCAAGGAGATCCTCCACAATGTCTAAGTGTTGAACTTCAAACCTATTGGTGCATCTGTACTTTGGCCTTGTTATCCCCAATTCCTAGGGATAACTAAGGAGATGATGTCTCGAGGCCCTCAGGTTGCAGACATGGAGTATCGAGAGAAAACTTGACCAACAATGTCCACTTGCACAAACAAAGACCCACCTCACCACCACAGCTCCAGGTTCGTCACGACATTATCCACCACATCAGCTGGCCTCCAGAAGACATTGGGTCTTGCTCCATGAGGTACAAGTTAGGTATTATGGTGAGTTTTGTTTCAATATTTGAGGCATTTGAGTTTGTTACATCTATTACTGCTTTTGATTATGTGACGTTTGCTTGGACATTATACTCTTTGCCATGTTTCACTTTGGTGGTTGGCATTTCGACCTAGTAAGTGAGTCACCCTTAGGGATAGGGCTACTACTAATAGGTCCTCTTGATGAGTCATCATCCCATTCCCAACCATACTTGTCACTTTCTACACTTCATCCCCTCATCTCCTTACCTTTTGGGATTTTCGGGTGTACTGACCCAAGAAGGGGTTGTCCCTCATTTCAGGGGAAGAAGGGGCTGAAGGCTCAGAGGCTTGTAGCTAGAAAAGATAAAATCCAAACCATTAACCTTCTAGATGCTTGCTCAGGGATCCCGAGGACAATGAAACATCTCTCATAAAAATTGATGGGACCCGTGAAAGAATAACTAATAACAAATGCCAACTAGAGAGGGGCATGTGTGGGCACTGTTTTTATTTCTTAGGTAGAAACCCCACACATGTTTCCAACTTGGGGAAGCATGATGTGACCAGGGTAGAATCAAGGTGGGCACAGTTTTTCATGCTTAGGTAGAAGCCCCACCTTGGATTCAACCTGGAAACATCCTAAAAGAATTGAAGGCAATAAATGGGCTTGGAAAAAGGTTGCATTGAAAATGAAGGTGCAACACACCCTCTACAAAGGCACCCATAAATGAGACACTACAACCCCTTGTATGTCATGAACCCCATGCCAAAAATTCTTCCTCTCATCCATGACACCTCATCCACATGACTTAGAAGAAGGCCCCCTCAAGAAACACCCCTAAACTTGAGGTACGATTCACCCAATAGGTCGATTTTTCAACCCTCCCATACCTAAACTTGGCAAATTGCATAGGGTCTTTGAGCATTGGTTTATTTTAATGAGGTAGTTTGGATGTGCATGCTTAGATGGCTCTTTGATTGATTTGATTTACTCATCATGATGCTTTGAATTGAGATCCTTGGAGGGCGTATCCATTTGTTTTTGCAAGACCCAGTTGGTGGACAGTTTTGGAAGAACAAGCCGAGCTTGGGATTCCATGGGGCTTAAAGCCCACAGGTTGGATCCCAAGGGCCCACATGTCGGATGACGAAGACATTCCTTTGGAGTCTTAGAGGACGTCATGGAGGACCTAACCTAGCCCCTACCACCCAAACGTTTTTTCCAAGAAGGCCAAAATGTCACCCTTGAGGGCTTGACGTAATAGTAGGGATAGGGTTTGGTGGTTGTTGAGGAAACTTGGCACGTTTTGAAGGAAGGAAGCCATGGATCGTGGAGAAGATGTTTGGATCAAAGACACGTGGCCTTTGGAGGCCTAGCTCACCCATATCCTACTCCAACGACTTGCAAAAGTGCCAAAACATCACCCTAGAAGGGTGGTGTCTTACTTAGGGTTTTACTCATGTGCAAATTATGAATTAAAAAAGTATTATTTTATGTAAAGGGGGAATATTAGGGATGTTGACCCATTTTCTTGTGTTTTACCCTAACTTTGTGGACAAATTATGTCTAGAACATTTTGTATAAATAGAGGTCACCTCTAGTTCATTTTTATCATAACTCTCCCTCTTGTGAGAAGTATCCTAGCTTAAATTTGTGCCCTCTTTGGCAAATCTCTATCTCTTGTGCTCTTGTTATGGTTTCTCTTGGCTATTGGTGGAAGAAGTGGTGCGCTACCTCTCTTGGAGCTAGTTTCTTGCATTTGTGGTGGATTATCTTGGTAAGAGAAGGTTTATCTTGTTGTTTCTTGGACTAGGTAAGGAAATTATCTTTCTTTTTCATTGCTTGGTTACAATACTGATTTTCTATAATTTCTTGGGAAGAATAAGGATTTACAACCCCACCATATCTATCATTTGTTTCTTGAATTAATTTGTTGCTTAAGGTTTTACTAGGAGAAGTAAAAGGGTTTACACCCTCCTAGTACTTCCTAGTTAACCTTGCTTTCCTTGGGGAGTAAAATAGTTTACACCCCCAAGGAGATAGCATTGCTAGCTCTTTATTCATTTGAATCCATAACACAATAGCTAAAGGCACTAAATCTAATTGCATTGGAGAAATAAAATCTTGCATTGGTTAACGTGAAAACTCGAGATTTTGAGATTGTCTAATTTGGAATCAATTCTATGCTCTATATGCTTGGTCGAGCCACTATGGCATCTCATTTTGATAAGTAATTATTGATGCTGTTATAAAATTTCATATACAACCATTAGGGTTGTAGAAACCCTAATCTTAATCTCTTAATAACTCATAAACCAACCATCAAAAGTTGCTAAAGGTTTGTCCCTATCCTCTACTTGTCTCAACACACTTTTTGGGTGAATTGTTGGCAAGTTTTGGTGGTTGATCTCTTTGCTATAACAACTTGTTTTCTACATCTATAAGGTTGCAATTATATCTCTGCAATACTAATTTCTTACAACCTTGTTTCATGCTAAAGTCTTGCTTTTTCATGCTTGAGTTAAACTAGTCATTGCTTGCTTGTCTCTTGCAATCCTAACTAGAATTTTAACAAATTTATTTTCAACTCTTATTATCATTTCATTTCTGATACATATTATTGTTTATTGATTCAATTAGGGACAACAAGATTAAATTGCTTGTCCAACATATTATTGGGATTTTACTGTTGTTTGCGTTGTGTCTCAGACATGTACCATCACTCCTTGGAAAGTCTTCTATACAATGGCACATATCCTACCATCTACGAGACTCTTTTCAATCCCTTCTTACCTTCCATCATTGACCTATAGAGAGAATCTTCATCATCTCTTCATTTTCCATCTCATTCCCCCTAGGGTCATCGAGATTCCCCCCTTGAGGTGATCACTTCATCTCTAAAGTGAAGGGAATACCTATCTAAGGTGAGAGTGGGTATGTGTTCTTCTAGTTGTCATCATTTTGTGGTTTGGTCAGGCTTTTGCCAACCTACAGTTTCTGCAATAACATTTTGGCACCATTGCCGGGGAGGATTTTGAATCCTCTTCCGAACCCTAACGACAATTTGGAAAGATACCATCCCAAAGCCTTTACCCCTAGCTTGTTTGATGACTCCACTTGAAGGACATTCCCCTTCCACCCTTGATGAGCTCTTCTTTGAGTTCATCTGGCGACTCCACCTTCCAAGAACCCACCTTTCCCTGATTACCCTTTCCATCATTTGATGAACATTGTTCTCATTTGGCGACTCCAATGAGGTATTACCCTAAGTAATGGAACCATGGCCTCACAGGGATTACCATGGGAATTCCATAAGGTGTACCCTTCTCTTGATGTTCAAAATATCCCCGGATATCCAAATCATTGCTCTACAGAGTGGAGGGAAAATTTCCCTAAATTTAATGGTGATCCAGCTCTAACAGTCACCCATGTCGTGAATTATATGAAGTACACTTCAAGCTTAAATGTGATACATGAAGATGTGCTGATGAAATTTTTTGTATCTTCACTGGAATCAAGTCAAAAGAGTTGGCTTGCACACTCATTTAATACAAGAAGTATCCCATCTTCTATAAATCTCATTGAATAATTTCTCAGACATTATCGACCAACTACCCATAATTTGAAAGACACTTTCCAAGAGCTCAAAGACATTATTGGCAGAGAAGGTTTTCCTATAGATGAGGAAGAAGAAAAGCTTGAAGAAGATCTTGATGAATTTTCTCATGTTGAAGATCCAGACGAGACATTTGATGAAGATGAAGTGCTTATATCAACCCTTCCACTTGATGAAAACATACGGGCCTCTGCTCCTCCTGCACATCAAGAAGAGAATGTGATGAGTTGTGACCCTTTTGAAGATCTTAATGATACGTTGTTCCATGACTTTAGAAGCGAATAAGTACTAGAGGATCCCTTGGATGCGGCAGATCTTTTTGATGAAAAGCAAACAAAGCGCTCTATATTAAGAATCAATCCTTTTGTGATGAAGAGGTGATGTAGGAGCATGCCCATAAAGAGAAAGAATTTTTTTGATGAGGTGCAACATGTTGAGAAGCCTCGTTATATTTTCTCCCGCTTGATGAAGTTGAGGTTGTCCAACCTTACTCTCCCCCTGCACACGAAGTTGAAGAAGCAACTAGTCTCAATAATGAAGAATCTAAAGATCCAGTTGAAGCCGCCCTAACCTTTGTTTTTCTTGCACACAAAGACAAAGAGACGGTCATTTTCATTCACACTGATGGTCTTGTGAAAGAACCTTTAAATATGGTTGATGAGAATATTGACACTTTCATACAAATTGGGAGATGCATATGGGATTTGTTTTGTTTCACTTTTGATAGAGACCCCATTTACGACAATGAGGGTGGCTCTCGAGCAAAAAGGGTTGAGTTGGCATCAAAAGCCGGTATTCATGCGTATATTATTCATATGTTTATCATCCTGATGACGATATGATTATAGATTTGTTTTGTCCATTCGAGGATGACACGATGCAACATTTTCACGATGATTTTCGGCCATCCCTTGGGAGTTATGATGCCAATCCTTTTGGGGATGCAGACTTTTTCTATGAGGAATTTCAGCCACCGTCATCCTCAATTTTAGATGAACACTAGGACATGGCCATCCCAGAGAAATAAAAGGCTCACTCTACAAAGTTTTTTTTTTTTCATAGTAGGTATTTCTACAAGGATTCCTAGATGAAGAGGCCACGTTTTTCTTTCTCTAGATCTGATCCTGTCCCTTACCTCATTCCTTATTCTCAGGGAAATAATGAGGTCTTCTTGGGATCTCTCATATCTTCTTAGTCTTCAGGAACCAATGACCACACTAATAGAGATGAAGATGATCCATCGTCTACATATGGTAGCCCTCTTTAGATATGGATTGACCAGGCTTGTGGTTACACTTTCATGCAACATGATCAGGCTGACGGTTTCTCTTTGTATAAGGATTTCCTCCCTCTCACCCATCTCCATTTATTTCATTTCATTTCATGATTATATTTATACTCATGATTATTATCTTCTCAACTTATCCTTGTTGTATTGCATGATTAAGCACATGGGGAGATGCCTTGATGAAATGATGAACATGTGACTGCACTAGTTGTATGACTTCACCTAACATCACCTATCACCTCATCTTTAGGGCCCCAAGGCCCCAGGTAAGTAGGTAGGTCATATTTCTTTCCTCGCATTTGCATATTGATTGCTCATGATAGTTTAGCTGCATTTCATATATNTTTTTTTTTTTTTTTATCTAAAAAAAATGCTAAAACTTTTCTTTTCTAGATTAGCTTTCATTCTTTATTTTGATCTATATGGATGAAGGGTGATAGAAACACCCTATATTTTACGGTGTTATGTTTCAGTGTAGGAACAGGTCCACCAAGAGATGTTGCGGTTCTCATGCACTCTATGGTGAGCACATGTCCCCAAGTAGGAGACAAATGTTATACCCAAATCCTAGGGATAACTAAGGAGATGATGTATCGATGCCCTCATGTTGCAGACATGGATAACTGAGAGACAACTTGACCAACAATGTCCACTTGCACAGACATAGACCCACCTCACGACCACAACTCCAGGTTCTTCATGAAAATATCCACCACATCAGTTGGCCTCCAAAAGAGATTAGGTCTTGCTCCATGAGGTACAAGTCAGGTATTATGGTGAGTGTCATTTCAATATTTGAGGAATTTGAGTTTGGTACATCTATCACTTCTTTTTCTTATGTGACATTTGCTTGGACATTATGCTCATTTCCCTGTTTCACTTTGGTGGTTGACATTTATCCCTAGTAAGTGGGTCACCCTTAGGGATAGGGATGCTATTGGGAGGTCCTCTTGACGAGTCATCGTCCCATTCTAGACCATACTTGTCACTTTCCACACTTCATCCCCTCATCTCCTTACCTTTTGGGATTTTCAGGTGTACTAACCCAAGAAGGGGTTGTCCTCATCTCATGGGGAGAGGGGGATAAAGGCCAAGAGGCTTGTAGCTGGAAAAAGCTAAAATCCAAACCATTAACCTTCTAGATGCTCGCCCAGGGATCCCGAGGACAATGAAATGTCTCTCATACAAATTTATGGGACCCATGAAAGAATAACTAATAACAAATGCCAACCAAAGAGGGGCATGTTTGGGCACTGTTTTTATTGCTTAGGTAGAAGCCCCACACATGTTTCCAACTTGGGGAAGTATGATGTGACCAGGATAGAATCAAGTTGGGCACAATTTTTCATGCTTAGGTAGAAGCCCCACCTTGGATTCAACCTGGAAACATCCTAAAATAATTAAAGGCAATAAATGGGCTTGGGAAAAGGTTGCATTGAAAACGAAGGTGCAACACACCCTCTACAAAGGAACCCATAAATAAGACACTAAGACCCCTTGTATGTCATGAACCACATGCCCAAAAGTATTCCCCTCATCCATGACACCTCATCTGCATCACTTATAAGGATCCACCCTCGGGAAACACCGCTAAACTTAAGGTACGATTCTCCCAATACGTCATTTTTTCAACCCTCCCATACCTAAACTTGAAAAATTGCATAGGGTCTTTGAGCATTGGTTTATTTTGATGGGGTAGTTTGGATGTACATGATTATATGTCTCTTTTATTGATTTGATTTACTCATCATGATGCTTTGACTTGAGATCCTTGGAGGGTGTATCCATTTGTTTTTGCAGGACCCAACTGGTGGACAGTTTTGGAAGAACAAGCCTAGCTTAGGATTTCATGGGGCTTGAAGCCCACAGGTTGGATTCCAATGTCCCACATGTCGGATTATGAAGACATGCCTTTGGAGGCTTAGAGGACATCATGGATGACCTAACCTAGCCCTTACCACCTAAACGTTTTTCCCAAGAAGGACAAAACGTCACCCTTGAGTGATTGACGTCATAGTAGGGCTAGGGTTTGGTGGTTTTTTAGGACACTTGGTATGTTTTGAAGGAAGGAAGCCATTGATTGTGGATAAGAGGTTTGGATCAATGACACGTGGCATTTGGAGGCCTATCTCATCCACCTCCTACTCCAACAACTTGCAAAAGTGCCAAAACGTCACCCTAGAAGGGTGACGTCTTACTTAGGGTTTTACTCATGTGCAAATTGTGAATTAAAAAAGTATTATTTTATGTAAAGAGGAAAGATTAGGGATTTTGACACCTTTTCTTGTGTTTTACCCTAACTTTGTGGGAAAATTATGTCTAGAACATTTTTTATAAATAGATGCCACCTCTAATTCATTTTGATCATAACTCTCCCTCTTGTGAGAAGTATCCTAGCTAAAATTTGCTCCCTCTTTGGGCAATATCTATCTCTTGTACTCTTTTTATGGTTTCTATTGGCTATTGGTGGAAGAAGTGGTGCACTACCTCTCTTGGAGCTAGTTTCTTGCATTTGTGGTGAATTATCTTGGTAAGAGATAGTTTATCTTGTTGCATCTTGGACTAGGTAAGGAAATTATCTTGTTGTTGTTTCATTGCTTGGTTACAAGAGTGATTTTCTAGAATTTCTTGGGGAGTATAAGGATTTACAACCCCACCATATCTATCATTTTTGTCTTGAATTAATTTTTTGCTTAAGGTTTTTCTAGGAGAAGTAAAAGGGTTTCAACCCTCCTAGTACTTCCTAGTTAACCTTGCTTGCCTTGGGGAGTAAAAGGGTTTACACCCCCAAGGAGATAGCATTGTTATCTCTTTAATCGTTTGAATCCATAACCTAATAGATAAAGGCACTAAATCTAATTACATCGGAGAAACAAAATCTTTCATTGGTTAATGTGAAAACTTGAGATTTTAAGATTTTCTAATTTGGAATCAATAGCTCTATATGCTTGGTTGAGCCACTAGGACGTCTCATTTTTCTAAGTACTTATTGTTGTTGTTAGAACATTTCATCTACAACCATTAGGGCTGCAAAAAACCTAATCTTAATCTCTCAATAACTCACAAACCAACTGTCAAAAGTTGCTAAAGGTTTGCCCCTATCCTCTACTAGTCTCAGTGCACTTTTTGGGTGGATTGTTGGCAAGTTTTGGTGGTTGATCTCTTTTCTGTAACAACTTGTTTGCTACAGACATAAGGCTGCAATTACATCTCTGCAATACTAATTTATTACATCCCTGTTCCATGCTAAAGTCTTGTTTTTTCATAGTTGAGTTAAACAAGGCATTGCTAGCTTGTCTCTTGCAATCGTAACTAAAATTTTAGCAACTTTATTTGCAGATCTTATTATCATTTTGTTGCTGATATATATTACTGTTTATTTTTGCAATTATGGACAACAATCTTAACTTTCTTTTCCAACATATTATCGGGCTTGTATCATTGTTTTCGTTGGGTTTCAGGAAGGTACCATCACTCCTTGGAAAGTATTCTATACAATGGCACATCTCCTACCATCTACGAGACTCTTTTCAATCCATTTTTACCTTCCATAATTGACCTATAGGGGGACTCTTCATAATATCTTCATTTTACATCTCATTCCCCCTAGGGTCACCGAGATCCCCCCCTTGAAGTGATCACTTCATCTCTAAAGTGATGAGAATACCTATCTAAGGTGAAAGTGGGTAGGTGTTCTCCTAGTTGTCACCATTTTGTGGTTTGGGTTGGGTTCTTCCCAACCTATAGTTTGTGTGATAACAAACCTCTTAGTTATTCTCTCATGCACTAAATCTTCAAGTGTTGAACTATCACACTATCGCATTCATTCCTTGAGAATGCACAACATGCCCAAAGCTTGGTCACTTCCTTCCACAATTCGTTCCATCTGCACAACAACCTCAGACTAAGGCAAGGTCACCCATCACCTTGTTGCACTTTAAAGTCACCCCAAAACAAAGTCATCCATGACAACTTGACTCCACTTCCCACCTCATGCAACAATTATACAATCTACTGCAAGTCACACAATCTATGCCACATCCAAGTCTGCGAAGAGTCCAGGGAAGACATCGTGCATCTGCATGTCCAACCAACTCTGCCCTTGTGACTCAAACTATGATCAAGTCCACAAGTCTAGCTTCCTTGGCCAAATTATCCCCAACTTCATCTACATATTTGGATATGAAACATCCCATCTACACCAAGAACTGGATATCCAAACTGCCTTTGCCTCATTACTCCATCACCCGACCATGTTGTTGCATATACCTCTATATGCCTTGAAATGGTTAGGATTCACCCTCAACCATGTTGCTCCAAAGCAAGATAAACAACCATGTCCAAGTAATTTCTTCATGCTGCAATCTGCCTATCTGCACAATCCTCCAAACCAAGGCAAGTCCTCAACTCACCTCCTTCTTTCAATTCACCTCTTTGTAACTCAACATCTATGATGAATGTGGCCAACAAAATCACACTCCTCAAACATTTCAATGAATTTTCCAAAGTTCTCTAAGTAGAATAAGTCACCTCAAAGAACTTCCATGCCCTGGGCATGTCCGACCCCATACTCCTGCCAACCTCAACCAACGACCCACTCTAGATCTTTGAGTCATCGCACAATCATCCACAAGTCACCAAGGTATGCTATACCTCATCCAATGTCCCATACCAAAGGCTAGAAAACACCACCCAAGTCACTTGGTCTGCGTTTTTCTCATTCAGGTTGACTGCCAACAATTCTTGGTCGAATTCTTTGCTGAGTCCATCCATATCTTAGAACAAAACTTCCTTTCACCTCCTAAAAGCATCCAAACTATGGCATTGTCATCGTGACTTTCAAGTCATCACATGATCCAAGAAATTTGGCTAAGGCACCAACGCACCAAGGTACCTCATCAAAGAGTTAGGAAACTCTTCAAGTCACCTCCATAGTTGCATCCATATCTTCCTAAGTCTACCACATGACTCATCCAAGTAGGTCACCCCAATCTCTCCACACATTCACCCAAGTCAAGGCATCCCAACTACTACATGACTTCTTCGAATTTGTACCACTTGAGCCACCCTCAAGTCTACCGGTTTTCACCACAGACACATTACACTTGAAACGCCAAGTCATTTGACTTCCCTTCAAAGAACTCACCACAACACTTAGGAAATGAAAGAACTCAAAACCAACCATACCTTTCCATCGACATCCTTAGTTGCACCCATGTCTCAAGTCTGTTTTCCTGGACCTTCACTTGTACAAGCCACTAACTCTCCACATGAACTCCCCTCAATCATCGTCCATATCCCCACAAACCTACATAACACCTTTGTTGCGATACAAGGTCCATCCGTCCACTTCAAAAATACATCTAAATCCCAAACTTCCCATGCAATTGACCGGATTCAACTCCATTGTCCTGCCATCTCCACACCTTGACTTCTTTTGCTTCAAGGCACCATGCACACACCGCCGACTGCCAATTCATACTATTGTTCACTGACTTGTGTAACTCTTCAAATAGATACCTCATCCGAAGGTTGTGGTCGACCCACTTATCCAAAAACCTAGCTCAACTTAAATTCCTTTCTTGATGATGCACAACACGAAGATGTGATCATGAAAATGTGCCCAACCAAATACCTTGTTGTGAATATGCTCTAGGTCACATCAAGTCGCCCAACTCACCTAAGTGGTTCAACTCGTCGAAAGGCCACCTACCTTGTCCTGAGTTTTCACAAAGGTGTGCCCAGCTCGTCACAACCCAAAACTGTTGCACTTCGTGATAAGTTATGTGATCCCTTATGCAATCACCCTCAACAATCGCTTGTGCAATCAATCATGTGACTATATCTGCAACAAATCATGTGATAATCCATCTTTCCCAAATGCTCGGTTCACCCCACGAACTCTGCACCTAGTATTCTCAAGGTGTGCACATATATCTAGCACTTACTTATGTCGCAAATCAAACCAACCAAGTCTATGCCTAGACTATCTCTATGAAATGTCAGTCCACCTTACCAAACCTTCACCAAGTCTGCACCCAAACTGTCTCTGTGATGAACCAGTTCACTCCACCAAACTATTTACCAAGTCTGCACCCAAACTATCTCTGTGATGAACCAGTTCACTCCACCAAACTATTCACCAAGTCTGCGAATGTTCCCACTGAACTGTCTCTGTAACGAACTGTGAAACCAACTACAATGTGCCTCAACACCACCGTTATGAATATGGTAGTGGTGAAGAGACAAATCTTCTCTAATACCATATGTCATGTCCCCACAGGATGCTTGTTTGAATCTTACGACCGTGCACCTCATGAGGAAATGCGTCACCATGAGGACTCTCACTTGACTACTTGGAAACACCAAGGATACTTCGTCCGTACTACGCCTCTACACCTAAAGCATACCCATAATCCATTCTAGGCTATGGGCGAGTCACACTCCTGCTCTAGTGAAACTCACTTGTATACTTAGAAAATATTGTTAACAACTTAACACTTAGTCATTTAAGCATACATCCATGAACATGCAAAACCAAGAGAACACTTGTGAAACAAACAAGAGACACATAGATATAGTGTGGGAAACACAAGACGTGTCTAACACCCGACTAAGTCTTACTATTGTGAAACAAGTACAATATGAGCACTATCACTTAGTTTACAACTTGGGTAGAGTCACAAGAATCGCCTCACTTCACCAACACACTCATACACATATTCATCACCCCAAGACTCATCCGTCTCAACTACTTTAGCAACTCCTGAGATGCACCCCAAACATGCACCCACCATAGACTCATTGTATCTTCTATGTCACAAGACTTCACACAGACCTGTGGCTCCATATCATAACATGCCTCACCCAAACCTATGATAAGACTTCACTAACTCCAAAGTCGCCCTACCTACAACTAGACTCAATCCAAATAAGGTCGCCCCAACTCTGTCCACAAAATCACCTCAAGGTAGTCCTCCCATGTGGAGCTACTTGGATCATTGAGGGAGATCGCCCCTCCTTGTCCAAATCTATCATAGAACCTTGAATTTGATCTTGCTGTCCTCCTCATGCCTTCTTGGTTGTGTGCCATTTTTATTTTATTTGGACTCCAAATGTCACCTTCGCAAATCTTCACATCCTTTAAGTGTGTCACGCCCCTTCGTGGACCAACGTGCCCAAATGAACCAATGCACCCCTTCGCGGACCAACACACCCAAATGAACCCATGTGCTCATCAACCTTCGCATCCCTTGGGAAAAAATTCCCCAACCTTGGGTGTGCTCCTCATGCTGATGTGCCGCACCCTCTTTGGTGTGCCCATCCTTGTGCTTCACCTCATGCTTGGGAAACCCCTTGACGTGTTTGCACACCCAAGGAACCCACTTTCCCAACTAGTACGACTCTTGGATTCCAGAGCAATCACAAATTCCATCTCCTTGAGGACTTGGATGAGAGTGCCCATGCCCTTCTAGCCGAGGACCTTACATCAATGAATATATCACCAAGGGTTTAGAATATAACTTATTGGAAATAACCAGAAAATATAGGAAACTTGAAAATATATATAAAAAAAATAAATTCATTCCATTTTTCAAACATCTAAAGAAACAACAACATCAAATGAACATATTGCAAAAATGTCCTAGTGACCAACCTATATATCTTCATTTGTTTGGAAATTTTCGAGTGTTTAGTGGGAGTGAACACCATCCTCTTTGCACATTGAATAAATCCATCCATAACCTCAGTATAAAATCTACAACCGTGGGATTCAGAGAACATAGAGTTGAGATATAACTATGCTAAATGAATGGGACAATGAATACTATTGTTCCATCACTTACCAATCAACTTCCACATATTCTCATCTTGTTAGTGAATCCCTCCTCCCCCTTTTTCTCATAACCTATGGACAACTTCCTTGGTCCCATCCATGACCTCATACGAGTATCCCATTACAATCTTGTCACCATCAACTAAGCAATGAACCTTTACCAAAGGATCTCTAATGGCACACACCTCCTGCACTCTCATCCAAAAACTCTCTTGGTACATTAGTTGGGATATGGCTTTCCCATCTGGTTCATTATCGTATACACAAGCATTCCATTCATATGAAAGAAACATTCTCTTCACCTCCAACATATAAGTGAGGAGAGATTGAAGATAAATGAAGCTAGTGGAAAAACATGTGATTGTGAGATTCACTAACTCCTTGTTCCTCGTTACTTGTCTCATGAGGCTAAGAACATATGTATGATTACACACACACACATGTATGTTATTTGGTGATTCTCCTAGTCGATTCAATGATATCCTTGATCCAAGAAAATTTTCCCATGTCCTTTATAATCAAATCAATTGAATGAGAAACACAATGTGTCCAATACAAGGTCCAACACCTCTAGTCCATAAGAAACTTGCCAACAAAATTATCAACATTCTATGTAATGACTTGGACAACATACAACAAACGTATCTCTTGGATTAACCCATCCAACAACTCATGTAATAACTATGTATATTTAATGTGTGTAGGTGCATTGACAAATTTGATAAACATTGTCTCCCTAAGACAATTAACCAAGAAATTGAGAATGATCTTTCCCTTTCCATTTTTCCAACCCTTTGAGATCACTGTGCATTGATGATCTCCCATGATTCCCTAATCTCATTCAATCTACAAGTGCAATCAATATTTTCCACTTGAAGGAGAGGCCCTCTCAACTCCTCATAGGAAGGGCCTTTATGCCTTGGGACAACAATAATGATGGCTTCAAGCATTGACTAGTAGAATGAGTTGTTTTCCATAATGTTGAAAGGAATGTCACTCCATAGAAAACATTTAGCCTCAATCTTATTAGCTTCCTTCTTCTTCGTTATTCTAACCAATGACCTAATAGAAGGTTGTGCCCTAGGAACCGACCTTAGTACAAAGAAAGGTGAGGTTTCCGAGCGAATCATGGTAAGTGAGGCCAAGGATTGGGTTTCACTTCCCTGTGTTCCCCCCACCTTTGAGAGGATTATGGTTCCCACGCTTCTTGCGACTCCTTCAACTGTGATTTTGAGCCTCAATAATTCCCTTTCATCTTTCTTCTTATTAATATCAAGAATTGATTTAGTCAATATGGATGAATTCTTGGGGTAGATGAAGGGAAAAAGTCCACTTTATGATTTATAATTTTGGCAATGTGGTATCTCAAGCAATTAATTTCATTGTTCGTTTCCTTCACACACAACTTGCACTTCACCCTCTACTAATTATGATGGTCAATTCAGTCACCATACTACCATAATGGGTCCAATGCCTTCAACATTTTTGAAGGGAATTGGTTAAACCTAAGGCACAAAAAAATACTGCAATTAAAAAATAAACCTAGATAAGCGTTCAATCTTTTATTAAAAATCAACAAGAAGAAGCAAATCTAATGGACATTGCAAACCCTATATTAAATCTTGAAAAACAAAGAAAATGCAAGCATAAGTTTTGATACATACTCGAGAATATGGAAATGATAGAATGGAGTCAATCTCTACTCCATAATAGCTTTGTAAATAGTGATGAAAACACTAGATTCCTCACATTATAGCGATGAAATATGGTGAAAAAATCTTGAGCTCTCAATTGCCTAGTTATGTTTTTCAAAATGAGAGGAAAAAAGCCAAAAATTAGGCATAAAGCGTAGTTGGTGTGTACAAGGAGATATTTTCCAGTGACCCACAAAAATATAAAAAAAATATCGTGATAATATTGTTGATAAGAAAATATCACAATATTTCAAGGAAATAATATAGTTGATTTCAAAATGTGTGACATATAATTATATTTACAATATTATTATGATATCTATAACAATGGTTGGTAGTGTTGAGAGTTTTTCCACCACTTGTTGATATTTGTATTTATTGGTAGTTTCTTTTTGTTGTGAGGGAGGTGACAATTTTGTAGTAGTTTTTGTTATGAGGGAGCCTTGTTGAATGATTAGTTGTAGAGGGAGTGTTGAAACTCTTACCACTAGTGTCCCATTGGTGGAAAATATTTCTATATTATCAAATTTATTTTGATTTTTTTTGTCACATGTTGAACATTGAATGTTTCAACTATTCCACAATTGTATTTATATGTCTATTGTGAGTAATACTAACAATGTCAAATTATTTATTGTATATACATTTCCTTCATCTCTCACTTTTCTGAATATCTCTCAACCATGTATTGTAGCTACAATTTTGTTCATTCTTTAACAAATTTGATGTCACATAGTGATAGGACCAATGTAATGCATGCATTTTTTAGGTGTTTGAACTATTGCTATTTATTCTTTCACTCAAATCCAACATTTCCTTTTATTAATTCATTCAAAGGAAAAGCTATATTTGAGAAGTGTTTATCACTTGAATCTTTGATGAGTTTATCTGTGGTCAATATCCGTCCACTATCTTAACCAAACATGCAATTGAGTTCATAAAGGATAACTTTGTTAGCATTCACTAGAAGGTGGTTATGAATTAGTTCTTTTGATACAACTTGAACATGTTGCAAGTGCGTTGCCCACATTTTTTTGTAGATTGGGATACTATCAAGTTTGAAATTAATAAAATTGTCAATATAGGTTCCAAGGATTTCAATGATTAGTCTCTAGAAAATTAATGCATTTAAGAGGAAAAACGGAATTACTATCCACTCAAATAATCCTTATATAGTTTTGAAGGTTGTCTCCCAAATGTATTCCTCCTTTACTCTAGCTTGGTGAGAACTAGACGTCAAGTTGAGTCTCAAGAAGTATTTTGTTCCATAAAGGTGATATACTATATCTTTCATTCTTGGTAGGTGATATCAATTCCCTACCACAATCTTTCCCAATAATCTATAGTAGATACACATTCACCAAATTCCAACCCTTTGTGGTACTGAAACTACAATTTCTTCATGTGAGGACATACTTGGTTGAATATGCCATTCAATCAACTCCTATAATACTTCTTAATCTCATTATTTTGAAGGAGAAAACTTTGATACAATCATACATTGGACATAATGATTTTTTTTTGCAAGTAGATTATATGTGTTATCATGAGACCTTGTATGACATGTTTGACTATATGTGTTATCATGAGACCTAACCCTAGAATGCAGTGTAACGTGCCCTCTTTTGTATGGAGGTATCAAACTATCCCAAGACTTTGGGAAATTATTGTGTTTTATGGTTAGGTATAAAATTTCCTATTTTCCCTCGAATTGAGCTTTGTTAGTGCTTTATGGGTCACTTTTAGCATTTTCCCTTTTGATAAGATCAAACTCGATGTAACTACACTATTGAGTTGATTTTGTCGAATTTGATCAGTCATGGTGCACCCAAATCATGGATATTTTAGGAAAACCCTAGAAAGTGGACCTATTCTTCGTGTGAAAACCCTAGAAGGACCAATAGGCTTATACAATTTCCTCCTTCACGTAGTATTGCTAATTTTTGGATTGGTCCTTGAGATCTCTTTCTTTGGATAAACATTGAAGCATATTTAAGAGATTGTTATTCTCTTATTCTCAAACAAAGGAATGCCCAATTTTCATCTTTGTATCTGACATGTCGGGTATTGCAGAAATGTAACTCCACACTTTTGTATTATTGAATTAGCTTGAAGATCAATAAATATACAAAACAAGACTACTAGTCTCCCCCAATGGGTGACTCTTCCTATCACCTACGACTCTTCATATTTTCAATTTATGTTACAAGTAATACAATCCCAAGTATTATGTGTCCAACATTCCCTACCTTAATCCGAAGGGGTGTGTGTGAGTCCAAGCATCATTCTGAACTTTTCAATTTTTTCTCTTCCAAGTACTCTGGTGAATATGCCTGCAATGTTCTCATTTGTGGAACAATGACTCAAGTGAATAGTCTTGAGCTCTACATGATATTAGATCAGGTGATACTTTGTGTTTATGTGCTTAGTTTGATCATGGAATTTGGGATTCTTTTCCAATTTGATTGTAGAAGTATTGCCAACTAGAAAAGGAGTAGAATTCACTTGCTTCTCCTGCATATATTCAAGTATTTCCTTGAGCCACACAATAACCTTCGTCTCTTTTGTATCTACCACATATTCTGCCTCTGTTATTGAATCTGCTGGAACTAACTATTTGCGTGATCTCCAAAAGACAATTGATGATCCAAGACTCGTGAGATATCCTAAAGTTGACACTTCATTTTCCTTATCCCCAGCAAAGTCTGAATCAAAATATCTTATCAAGTTTAAGTCATCCACCTCAGAGTACCTAATTCCACAATCTTGAGTCCCCTTCAAGTATTTTAGAACTCTTTTTGCAACAAACCAATGTCCTTCACGGGGACTTTACATGAATCTGGAAAGAATCCAAACAACAAATGAAACGTCTTCTCTAGTGGTAGTAAGATAGATAAGAGTTCCCACAAGTTGTCTATACTTTGTTCCATCCTCAATTTCATTCCCTTATTTTGATGTGAGTTTCAAATTATGTTCTATTAGAGTAGAAACCACATTACACTCAACCATGCCAAACTTGTTAAATAGTTCTCCCATGTATTTCTTCTAAGATTTGAATATGTACTTTGGATTTTGAATCACATCAATTCCCAAATAATAGTGAAGATATCCCAAATATTTCATCTCGAAGGCTTTCTTCGAATATTTGTTTATGGATGCAATATAGCTTTCATTATTCCTTGTTATCAACAAATCATCTACATATACTACAATATATACACAAAAAATTTGACAACTGTCTTGAAAAACAAAGTTGCATCATCAATATTGAAATGATTGAAATTCAATTTCAGAAGATGCTCAATTAACTTTTCATACCATGCTCGTGGTGCTTGCTTCAAGTCATATAAGGACTTGGTAAGCTTGCATACCTTTTGTTCTTGTCCCTTAACAACAAATCCTTCTAGTTGACACATGAAAACATTCTCTTTCAAGTCTCCATTCAAGAAAGTAGTCTTCACATCCATTTGATGGATTTTTCATCCATTCATTGTTGCCATGGAAAATAGAGTACGGATGGTAGGCCGTTTTGTTGTGGGGGGGAAATTATCCTCACAATCAACACCTTCTTTCTATGAAAATCATTTTTTCACGAGCCTTTCTTTGTGCTTCTCAAGTGAGCCATATTATTTGTACTTGTTCTTGAATACCCACTTGCACCTGATTGGTTTGGTTTCTAAAGGAGGATCCACCAACTTCCATGTACCATTCTTGATGAGAGCATCATATTCCTTCTACATGGCTTCTTTCCATTCATCATCAGAAGTGTCTTATTCAAAGGAAGTCAGTTCAATGTTAGTAGATAAATTCAACTCACAATGATATGAAACATACATGTCATCTACATCACCTAAGTTTGAATTATCTACATTACCTCCATATTGTCTGGAGGACATTCTGGTTCTTGTCTTTTCGACCTCATCATGATGAACACTTTCAAGTATTTTTGTGAGCCATTTTGGTGGAACTTTTTGAGATGGTACAAGTTTCTCAATTGATTCAAATGGTGTTGCATTCTCATCAAGACTCAACTTTTCAATCCTCTCGATCACATCATCCAAATGAACTTAAGGTTGTAATGAAGTGGTTGGAACTTCTTCACGTGGGTGAGATGGTGCTTCAAAAGGAGATTCCAAAGATTGAACCAAGATAGGGATCCCCCCTTCAATATGCAGAATCTCATCACCAAATTTATGATATGTCTTTACACAAGTGAATTTGTCTATATGATCAAGCTGCCTCTCAACAGTTTTGTCATTCTTGGAGGATTCATGAAATATTACATCTATGGAAAGGATGAATTTATTTTCGTTTCATCGTAAAGATGATATCCCTTGGTGGTATTTAAGTACCTGTTACACCTCAAAATTATGATATCATCTTTATGATATGGCACTTCTGGATCCTGGCATTGAGCTTGCTTATTTGTTCCTTAGGAATCAAGGCATATCAGGTGGAGCCACACACCTTGATATGCCTCACCGAAGGAATACAACCATACCACATTTCATAAGGAGTATTGTTTTCAAGAGCATGATATGGACACCTATTTTTCACTTAAACTGCACATAGAGCTGCATCAACCCAAAACAATAATTTTACATTCTTGAAAAACATCATGGAACAAACCATATTTAGGAGTGTCTTGTTCATTCGTTCAACTACACCATTTTGTTGAGGATTGTATGGAACTGTGGTTTGATGTTTGAGACCATGTTGGTGAAGGTAGATTTCAAATTTATTAGATGTATATTCTCTTCCATTATCAGTGCGAAGAGAACCAATACGAGATCGAACTTCATTTTGAATCCATAAATAAAAAAAATTGAAAGTTTCAAAAGCTTGTGATTTTTCTTTCAACAAGTACACCCAAAACATCCTGGTGTAATCATCAATAAAAGTCATGATATATATATATTTTTTCATTTGCAGAAGGAACATGCATAGGGCCACACAAATTAGAATGAATCAGTTCAAGTTTTCTACATGCTCTGGAAGTAGAATCATGAAATGGTTGTTTTTTATGCTTTCCAAGGATACAAGCATCACATTTCTTCAAATTCCTAGGAATAGTAGTTAAACCAGAAACACCATTATTTCTCAAGAAACGAAGAATGTCATAATTAATATGGCCAAATATAGCATTCCATAAAAGACTAGATAGAATTATACTTGCATCATGATGAGAGAGGTATGCAACATTTTGTGTATCGGTAGATGTCCCTTTCAAATTCAACAGTCTTTTATCTTCCATTCCAGTCATGAAAACCATGTTGTCAGAATCCTTCCTTATTTCAACTTTTCCACATATGAACAAAGTGGACTTGTTGTATGATGTGCACAAGGGAAAACAAGCTTATTTTCAGCTCAAGAAGACATAGTACGTTATGCATAAGAAAATATGGGAGTCTAGGAAACTTAAGCCTGATGGTTCCCATTCCTAAAGGTTTGATATTTGATCTATCTACAAAATAAACTATGCCATCTACATTTTCATTGAAGTCTTCAAAGAAGTATCTTCAAAATTTCATGTGGGAGGTTTCACCTATGTCAATAAGCCATGCATCTCTCCAAGAAGAAAAACAAGTGTTAAACAAATCTTCAGTTACTCCTATATTGTAGTGGGAAACAACGTAATGAGCAAGCACTTTACCTTTCACTGGTTCTAAAGTTTTACCTCTTCCTTCTTTCTAATAATGTCTGTCTTCTTTGATATTCTCCCATGGAACTTTATAGCCATTCACTTAATGTGACCCATTCCTTCCACAACAGGTACAATGAAGATGAGATCTTTGATGGAGATTATTCCAACACCCCTTACTTCTGAGCTTCTTCTTTCTGCATCTTCTCTTACTGCCTTTATGGAGGTTTGAGGATAATCAATAAAGACACTATTGAATTCCTTTCAACTAAAGAAAACCTTAAGAGCAACAAACCTGAAGGAGAAATGGCTTGGATACGTCTTCATTACAGCAAGGTATGGATCCATTATTTTATCTTTTTTACTTGTAATAAAATTCTCTCCCTACCCCAATTTACATGTGTTGGTTTGATGTTGTTGTTCTTATGTGGATTGAATTAATCAAGTAGATATAAAAAAAAATCCACTTTATTTTGTAAATGAGATCTAGGGTTTCGTTATTATAGTATATGGAAGATGTTTTTTCCTTGTCTCATAGTGCTACAATACGAGGCTATATCATTGTCATTAGAATTGTCTACGAGTGTATTTTTTGTGAAAAAATTGAAAAAACGATGATACAAAATACAATGCAACTGATGATGTCATGATTTGCATCAAAATTGCATTGTTCATGTCTTAATTCAATGTGCAATTTTCAAGGCATCATATTAGCGATGAGTATAATGATACAAACACAAATTTAACATTGAATTAATGTCTTTTGGTTCTGTCATTTTTGTTAAAAAGAATAATATGGCATCACAGTTTCATTGATGTTGTGTCTTATGTGCATTTATTGTGTCAAAGTAAAACCTATTTGCATTGATTTGTGTGTCATTTTTTCCGATATGCATTGTATTTGTGTTGCTACTGTTGATATTATGGTAGCTATGGGAGGTATTTACCTCCACGTGTAAACCTAACGAGAATAGAATATTCCAGGAAGCAAGAAGAAACCCTAATGAGTTGGCTAATAAGCCTAGAAGACAAGTCAGCTCAAGAGGATAATTTGTATTAGGTTATTAGCCTCCAAGAGAAGAAGTCGACCGGAAGAAATAATATATAATGAGTAAATAGGTATCTAGAATGAGAAGTCGGCCCAGGCAGTTAGCCAGAATTAGTATAAATACAGGAGGTCAGTCTTCATTCTGGAAGGCATTCTCAGAATTGCAGAGCAACACTTGTGCGCACTGTAGTTGCCCAGTTTGTGCGTAATTTTGGAGGAGAGTTGTCGTTGCAGCTAGCAGATTTCAGTTTTGTCTTGGACTATCTCTTGGTTATGGCTTGGACTATCTGACCAGATCTTGTTTGGTGCGCTATCCTTGGGAAAAGGTGCACTACCCTTTGTTTGTCTATCTAGCCTAGGGTTTGCTTCCGGAGTGATTCCCTGTCAAGGTTAAGGTGATTGGAGGGTGGCTCCAGCCTATGGTTGGGTGACAATAGTGATATTGTTGATGGTAAAACGAGCACATCCATTATATTCTAATAGTTACAACATTGTATGTGCATTGAAATTTGAAACTTTTAAGTCACTATGTATCATGCTTTGCATAGTTTTAGAGTTGACTTTACATAATTTCTTTTCATTTTGAGTTGTAATAATTACTTTATGCATTGTTTTAATGTTATAGTCATGACATTATTATTAGTAATGATTTAATTATTTTTTATGAATTTAATTGTTATTGTTTGTTCAATTATTTTTAATTAATTAATCTAATTTATAATAATAATAATAATAATAATAATAATAATTAGTTTATTAATAACAAACACACACACACACACACACACACACATTTTCCCAGTAATATATCTTGGGGGAAACCCTTGAGAACTTTCCCTCATTCCGAGGATGGTATTCCAGGTAAACTCTAGATTCTTTAGCGCACAAGGCAAGGTCAATGACATGGCTCAAAGTCCTTACAACAATATATTCATTAAGAGCTCAACATTTCACTTGTAGGAATTGAACCTAGGTGGGAAATATTGTTGGAAATATTGTTTTCATTGATGTCAAAGATAGGGGGAGACTACATATATATGTCCAATATAAATATTGCAATATGGAGGTTGTTGGAAATATTGTTTTTGGATTTTTTATGCTCAGTTTGGATACCCTATCTTTGAAGGACATATTACTCTGAAGACCTAGCTCAAATGGGAGCATATAAAATATGGTTGAAAATCGTATTCTGACACCTTTCCAATGGTATATGGCACTCCCTCTAACTCCATAAAAATGAGGAGATATGAAATATTCTATCAGGTTGGCCCAACCAGAAAGTATAGGTCAACCCAACCAATTTTACAATTCAACACCATAAGTGAACACATAAACACTATAAATACATGATAGATGTGCACATTTTAAGAGTATCCAATCAATAAGAGTAAGCACAAATGCATATAATATATATGAGGTGCACACGAGGAGATGGGGAGTATTCTTGGGGGCTAAAGGTGCACAAGAGGAGTTTTCTTGGAGATTTAAGGGTGTGCTATGAAGGACTAAGATATATGATGTTGCAAAGTGCATTTTTTTGAGGTTGTGATGTTGCAATATGGAATTATATTCTAGGAATGATGTTATGAGGTTCACTAGGGAAATAAGGATAAATATGACGAGGGTTTGAAGCTATGTTTGGGGTATGAAGCAAGGAAATGCATTGGAGCATGAAAGTTAAGGGTATTATGATGTTGTGAAATGCATAAACTATGAAGCATGCAGGTGAAGTCATAAGTACTCTTTGTATGAATATCTTAGATTGGTGTCTATACAAGTCTTACTGAGTTGGTGCTCATCTGAGGATATTGGTGTCTCCAGTAGGTTGGTGTCTACACAATATCTTGTTGAGTTGGTGCTCAACTGAAGAGATTGATGTCTCTAGTAGGTTGTTTCCTACACGATATCTTACTGAGTTGGTGATTAGTTGAAGATATTGGTGTCTCTAGTAGGTTGGTGCCTACAATATTTGTAACAATAGGTTGGTGCCTACAGACATTTATAAAGATAAGTATTTGTGGTTTTCTCCCACAAGTGTTTCCAAACTAAACATTGTGTATTTTGATTTGATTTTACATGCATTTACTATTTAAAAGTTAATGAATGATTGATGAATGCTCATTTAAAGTAAAAATTATATTATATTGATTCACCCTCCCTCTAAGTATAATCATAAATTCAACAATTGGTATAAGAGCAGGTTCTTTTGGAAACATTCTAACCACTGGAAGGAAGATCTTGGGAGAACACATGGCTAGTCAAGAAGGTTTTTCCACAAACATGGCTTCGTTGTTTGACAACAAAAGTGATGGATATGTTTATGATATTAACAAAGAAAAATTCCTCTTCATGGAAAGGGATACAAACTATACTAATACATAAAATGAAGACAATTAGAAAGAAAAATCAGATTAAGAAGAAGAAAAAACTGATGGGGAAGTGAATCTTCAAACATAACTAGTTAGTGCCTTAGAAGAAATAGACAGACTTGGGGGAAATTATAAAAAGAAGAAAGAGAAATTGAAAACATATGAAAAGAAGGATTGTGATATTGATGAAACATAAAAAACAATTATCATTATGAAGACTCAACCAAAAGAGATAGAAAGGATAAAAGAAGTGGTGAGAAGCTAGCTGAAAGAAAATGAAGAAAAATGTGAGAAGCTAGAGGCTAAAATTGTTTCCTTAAGAAAGGAACTATAGAAAACAACAGATCAATTGAGTAGAAGATTGAATTTTGGAAAAATTACCATGAACATAAGAAAGACATCTTATGAACCATGGAAAGGTAGACCAACTACAATCAAATACTTCAAATTATTTGGGAGAAAGTGCTATATAAATAAAAATGAAGATAATTTAGGCAAGTTTGATTCCAAAACATATGAAGATATATTTCTTGGCTATGCATATAGAAGAAATGCCTACAAATTCTACAACAAAAGACTGCACAAGGTTGTAAACAATATTGATGTAAGAGTGGATGAAAAAATACCTCAAAAGGAAAAGTCACAAACAATTGAAAATACAGAGGAGACAATCTACAAAGAATGATAAAAGAAAGAAGAAGAGGAAGAAGAAAATAAAGAACAAGAAGAAATAGAATGGCAAGATCCAAAGACGCCATCCAGATTTGTTCAAAAGCATCATCCAAAAAATTAGATTCCTGGTGATATAGAAACAAGATTTCAAACTAGAAGAAGATTGAACTTTTATTTTCTATCTAAAATAGAGCCTAAGAACTTTGCACAAGCTAGTGAAGATAAGAATTGGGTTAATGCTATGAAAGAAGAACTAAATCAGATTGAGAAGAATGAGTCATGGGAACTTGTGCCTAGACCAAAAGACAAGAATGTGATTAGCACCAAATGGTTCTTAAAAAAAAATTGGATGAAGATGGACAATTAGTAAGAAATAAAGCAATAATGGTATATAAAGGGTATGCTCAAGTTAAGGGTATTGTCTTTGGTGTCTCTAGTAGGTTGGTTCCTACACAATATCTTGTTGATTTGGTGCTTAGCTAAAGAGATCAGTGTCAATAGTAGGTTGGTTCCTATAGACATTTATAAAGATAAGTCTTTGTGGTTTTCTCCCATAATGGTTTCCAAATTAAACTCAATGTACTGTGATTAGAGTTTACATGCATTTATTGTTTTAAAGTTAATGTAGCTCTATAACCTCTGCATCAATGTATAGCGAACATATTGTTATACGTCTCCTAAGTAACCTCAAAATTTTGATGTCTGAAGTGTCCTAAAACAAAAGTTAGAGAAAAAATTCCAATATGACTCGCTTGAAGAAACAAAACCCTAGGATTGATGCTCTGATACCAAATGTTATGAACCAACACCTTGAGAATGATGAAAAATCAATGAATAACATTCCACTTTGAGGGGGAAACTTCCTTTTACAATAGATTCAATGTACAAGATGAGATAACATGATCCTAAGACCAGGTCTCCTTGGTGTGTGTGTGTGTGTATATATATATATATATATATATATATATATATATATATATATGAGACAAAGGGTACAATTGTAATGTAGTGTTCTATCCTACCAACTAATATAACACTAGAAATGTAATTATTCAATATCTAGGGCTTAATAGGTTTTATAATTAACATGGGGTTGTGTCTAGGTCTTAACATGGTGTTATTTATTAGTAATTGTTTTATTTTTTTTAAGTAAAAAAGGAGGATCATGTTATATTAGAGTTGCATGTTTACAGAGTCTTGTTGTAATGCCAGCTGCCCCGCCTACAAAAACGAAACCAAGACAGCTGGTCATACCATGTCACTTGTTTTCAAACAGACAAAAGATTACCAGGCTGTCGTCCTGCCTGGAGGAAACCAGGACGCATGGCCATAGTAGATTCAGTCCATTCTTTAACTTCCTATAGATAGCATTTCTATAGTCTAACTGAACTAAAGCTCTAGTTTGAAACAAAATTAAATTTCTAAATATGAACATTCACAAGACCTTTTAACCAGTAGTCTCGTCGGCTTCACCCTTCTTTCGCCATCCGGATGGAATCGCGTAGGCTTGCACGCACGTAGGGAAATGTCGGCCTGGGGATGTACTAGAGTGAGCTGCGTACATCATGTCAAGGAGATG
Organism: Picea engelmannii; assembly: GCA_009831015.1. Lineage (NCBI taxonomy): Eukaryota > Viridiplantae > Streptophyta > Pinopsida > Pinales > Pinaceae > Picea > Picea engelmannii. Next base: position 107,610 of record ML783189.1, read on the forward strand.
GATGATTTGAATGGCCCTGAAGATTTGTTTGTCCACCATGCTTCACGTTTCGAAGAGTAGTTCTAGGTAGCTCGGGTTGATGAATGGAGGCTGGTCCTGCCATTCCTTTTGAACAAAGGAGAGGAAAGTTGGCCTTTGTGCATAAGTTTCCTCTGTGCCTTCATTTTCTCTGCTAACTTGGCATGCTGGCTGCCTATCCTGTTATGCCGCTTCCTCTAGAGTTGCTCCGCTTGTTGGGTTAGCCTTCTCATCTACGTTGTCCGAAAAATCTTCCTTAATGTAGCAAATTGTGAAATCCTCTGTCGGGTCATCTTCCCTACGACTGTGTGAGATTCCTGGAGAAGGAAGCTTGGCATAGTTCCCGAAATCAGTGGGGGGATTCCAATTGTCCGAGACAGTGAAAAGGATATGTTCTAGATAATCATGGATGGGTTCATCCGGAACAATATCCTCCACGTACGCCATGGGAGGCTTCCTGGTTCTCCGAACAGATGCCAGAGCCAACGCTCTTTCAAAATTATTCTGTCGTTTCCTGCGGGATTCGTATGCATACCACGCCGCGCCTCTATGAGTCCTTCCTCGTGCTCTTGGCATGTGGAGGAGCCGAGTTATGGCCAAAATCTCGACTGGAAGGTTAACCCTGCTCCAACACTCTGAAGGTTCAGCTTTTGGCCATTCAATTTGCAAATGCATCGCATATCTGTCCAGGCAAATGATAAGGGTGAGGGTGACTGTGACATCTCTGGCCATTAAGACTGAGTTCTTAGTGCACTGGTGTGACGTCCTCTTCACTCGCTTGAGAGGCCTCGTCCACTGGTTATGGCTGCGCAAGCTCCCTCCCATCTTTAATGGTGAGGAGATGGGAGCCGGTGGCCATTATTTATGGCGTTGCCTGGCTTGTTTCCACATGTCCTTCCTTCTCGACATGGCACCCCATCCGGGGGTATTTATTAGTAAATTGAAAATGTGGAGCATAAATAAAATATTTTACCCAAATTTACTGTAGAAATGTCAGTTTGCAACTACAATAGAAAAATAAAGAACCAGAATACCACAAAATGTTATATGTTTATTGAAGTAAGCAATTTTCACTTGCCTCTCTGAAGGGGCAACCTCCAATTGAGAAGAGCTCCAACTACAAATAAATTCACAAGAAATCACATTACATTGCTTCTACTTCTTTATATAGTAATATATACCTCCCAAGAACATTCTAGAGAAGCAACTTTCTAGTAGCTAGAACCTTCTAGCGAGCCTTATATATATATATATATATATATGAGACAAAGGGTACAATTGTAACATAGGGTTCTATCCTACCAACTAATATAACACTAGAAATGTAATTATTCAATATATAGGGCTTAATAGGTTTTATAATTAACATGGGGTTGTGTCTAGGTATTAACATGGTGTTATTTATTAGTAAGTTGAAAATGTGGAGCATAAGTAAAATATTTTACCCAAATTTACTGTAGAAATGTCAGTTTGCAACTACAATAGAAAAATAAAGAACCAGAATACCACAAAATGTTATATGTTTATTGAAGTAAGCAATGTTCACTTGCCTCTCTGAAGGGGCAACCTCCAATTGAGAAGAGCTCCAACTACAAATAACTTCACAAGAAATCGCATTACATTGCTTCTACTTCTTTATATAGTACTATATACCTCCCAAGAACATTCTAGAGAAGCAACTTTCTAGTAGCCAGAACCTTCTAGCGAGCCTTACATTTATTTATTTCACACCACTACATGGGAATTATGTACTAGAGATGGCCTCCATAAATAACAACATATATCTCTACTTAGGGGGTTAGGGAGGGTAGGACTCTAATAGTGATTATGTTAAGTGATTTAACATTGTAATTGAAGAAGTTAATGGTTGTTTGTTGTTGTATTTATTGTTGTAAATAAGGGTTTTCAGATCTTGTTTATGCATGATAATATTGCCCTAGAGGGATGAAAATTATCAGAACACTTTGGTATTTTTTATCTTGGATTTCCTATAAGTCTCGAGTTGTTAAGGATTAAAAGACTATCTATTGCTACTACTTTTATTTTCATATTCCATTGCAACCCTAAGGATGACAATTCATAAGGTTAAGATTACAGGAAACCTCTAGTTAAGAGATGAAATTTTTGAATTTCAAACTCCGAGAAATTTCCACAAATGGGCATCAAGGAAGGCTTAGTGAATGTCACTTATGGATACTAGGGTTCCAAATAGATTCACAGTTACCCACTATGTCATATAAACAAGCACATGCACATTTATGAGCCACAAA
>ML783189.1:114286-124296 GCA_009831015.1 Picea engelmannii
TTATCTTGATGATGTTGGTACTTTGTTTGTCTTTGTGATTTCTTTCCTTTCATGATAGTATACTTGGTTGTTGAGCACCCATGATCATGTGCATAGTTGATTCTATATGAGGATATATGACTCCCTTGATGGAACAACCTATACCTTTTAGAATAAACTAACATTGTGTTGGAACCTTCAGTTGATTGGCTTCATGATGGTGTAGGGCGCTTCACATTCTTCCCCCTGCTATCACTTGATTTGAATTTCTTCTTAAGGTGATTTAATATGGTCTTGCATGGGTTGATGTTCATTAGGTGAATGACCTTGTTCATATTGATGGTTTCTAATCATGTTATGGTGTGTTATGGTATAAACTACACCTTCATGTGGAGCGCTCCCCTCTTCTACATATTTTTATGCATTATTACTTGGTGGAGGATCCTACCATGGAGTGCCATAGCCTTGTGGGATGATTTCACACTTTTCATACTCTTCTTTGAGGATGTACCCCTTCTTGATTAATTGGTTGTTGTTGACTTGGATTACTTAGCATATTGGTTGATGGTGATACATGGCTTATTTGACTCATTCTTACTTGGATCTAGCACTCACACTCCTATTAAAGGATGGTCTTATTTTGCAAGTTGATAAGGGACCACCCCATTTATTCATGGAGTTCGTTGAGAATTGATTCCACATGTGTTAGTCATATACTTTGTTTCATGGATCCACTTTCTTGTCACTTGATTTTAGGAGGACATCCACCTTGGAAGACTCTTCAATGCACGTTCTTCTATACCATTGATGAGGACATCCACCTTGGAGATGCCACATGTCCACTTGAGGATCTTTCTTGCACTTATATCATTATTGTGGAGATATCCACCTATTAAAGAATCTTTTCAAGCCTTTACACACATTTATTCGAGAACATCTCACTCATGATGCCACATGTTCGACCTTATGAGGGTTTTTACTTGGTCTTTGGACTTCCTTTCGTAATTTGAAGAGTATCCATCACCTTGGAGAGATACATATCCATTATTGGAGGGTTTTACTTTAACATTGCACTCTTTTCCATGCTATTGATGAGGATTTTTCACATAGGAGAATATCTAGGAGATTCCAAATCCTAGAGCTAGGGTTCCATTGGATATTTTGAGTGAGGCCTAGTTTCAGGAATAATTATCTTTTGAAAGAGTGCCCAAATTTATGCTAGATCAATGCCATTAGATGTAGAGTGGCCCCATGATTTCCAAATTGTGGTCATAATATAAATTTTGACAAAAAATGACAGGGTTATGGTGTTTTCAAAACTACCACAAGGGACCATTCCAAGTATCATGTGCCACTTGGAGGTTTCCATTTTCACATTTATTGAGGATCTATTGATGGAACAACTTCTCTCATAGGATTTTATGGAGGATATTAGAATATTCCATGGTTGTATTCCTTCTTTGATGGAGACGTACCACCTTCATGAAGCTATTATGTTGGATACTTGTACATGTGGCTTACCACCACTTCTTATTTTATGTATTGTTTGTCATGTTAGTTAGATGATATTGTTTATTTACTCCTCCCTATGATAGATATGGGGTTTTGATAGTGGATATTATTATTTTATTATACGTGAAGATGGATCTCAAACCTATATAAGAGTTTTATCTCTTCATTGTTTCTCATGGTTGGATTTTTCGAGCTTCGCCTCCTAAGAGATTAATGGATATATATTTCTTGGAGCATATGTAATGTGTAAGGGTTTATTCCTTTCAAGGTGTGGCTATTGTTCTAATGATTTATATTGTTATATATGATTGTAGAGTTTCTAGTACTTGATATTTGTTTTCCATTGGTGAAAGATAAATTTATCATATTGGAAGGTTTTTCTGTGAGGAATTTCTCCCCCAATGACCCTTTGTTGTATTGTGTATGGATTATTCTCTTGCATATTACTTCTACATAAGTGGTTTATAGGTTAATAATCCATGGTAAGGCACATCTCATTGGCAAAGTTTTGATGTGAAATTTTAAATCCCTCCTAGCATTCCTCTACTATCATTTTCAATAATGTTAAGTTCTTCTTATTCCATGCATATTGTATCCCTTTTAGTCTTAACACTTTATTGAGTGTTCCCTTTTAGATCGCCCTCTTGGCTCCAATTTCCCTCATTGGACTAACACTAATATATTGATCGCTCCACCATTATTTTACCATTAAAAGACAAAACCATTGTTTTCTAGAGTTATCTCTTCACAACATGACCTTTGATGTTCATTGATTATAGATTTAGTAATCCTAATAGCTAGGGATAACCCCCTTGAGTTGGAGGATATCCAACCAAAAGTGAGAGAATAGGTTTCTTAGGTGATAGTGATGACCAACCTAGTAGTCCCATCTTGGGTTACACCTTGTGGATTAGGGATTTTATCATTAAGTGCGAGTTGGGGAGGTAACACTTTGGCTTCATTGCTAAGGATAAATTCCATTTTCTTGGAAAATTTGCAGACTATGATTTATGACAATTTTGTGAGAGTGTTGTATTGAAGATATTGTTCTCACATGGAGAATCCATGAAAGGAAAAAATCCCTTGTTCCTTGTAGATATTTGAAGTCTTTGTTGTGTGTAAAGGTGAGCACATGCAACATCTTGAAGGAACTTTGAAGGTTCACCTTGGTGACTCCACATTTTGGTACAAGGTATGTGTTATGATTATTATGCATTACAGATTTTTATTTTCAGCCTTATATTGAAGAGTTAAAAGTGAATAAATATGATATGGCCTCCATGGTTGGCCAATTGGTATGCTCCAATTGATTCCTCAAATATCTCGAGGTGTCCTAATGAGCTACCAAAGGTAGATTCATATGTTATTCAAGAGTTTCATGAGCATAATGATTCATCCACATTACATATTTCATGTTTCATGGTAACTCATTTCAGATCTTGGTGTTATCATGAAGATGTTGAGATAAGGTTATTTTTTAGTAGTTTTCAAAGGTGTAAGGGATCAGTTTAAACATATTGGTAGAGAAGAAATATCATATTTTGCAAGTTTTGTTGAGGCTTTTTGCAAGTAATTGAGCCCTATGATCACGAGGAATGGATGCCCTATGTTGAATGTATCAAGGGAATGTATTGTAACATCCCGAGTTTTGAACCCCCATTTTAAATAATTTATTGTTACAATGCTGAGAGGCCTGAGTGCCCAACCAATTATTAAAGGGCCAGTATGCCCAAGAAATGTAATGTTTTGATCATTATTAATAATAAACACATCGTTGGCTGCTAGACGGACAAGGACTAGAGTTATAGGGGGATATGATTCCACAAGAGAGGGAGATTGAGGGGCTAAATGTTTATTCCTATGTTAATTACCTTTTTTTTTCTAAGGGAGGGGATTGGTTATGTGAGCTTCTTAGGGAAGGCCAGGAGGTTCTTAATTCCCCACGAAAATACTTAAACCCATCCCTGATCTGATTATGGGATTTGTCGTTGGCTCGTCCACTCCTTCACTCCTTCATTCATATCATTCTTTCCCTCACACCCTTTCATGCACTCACTCACCCACTCATTGATCCATCCCCACCTACGTCTCGGTTGGGTAAAGGGAAAGGAATTGTTGAATATTAGCCACGAGACAGTTGGTTGTAATGGTCATTGGTGAAATCCAGCCATGACTTGGGGCCTGCATGTCTGATATGCGTTGGCCTTTGCCCTATTTTTCTCACAACTGTGAGTCCTGAGAGTTCTAGCATTGAGATTTTGGACTAGCTATGCTGGAGGCCTTGGAAAAAGCAGAAGGACTGCCTGGGGGACTGCGTGGTAGAGAAGGGTGGAGGTCCATTCTCTTGGGTGGTACAGGATGGGTGGAAGAGAGATGGGTACTTGGATTGTTATGGATGCTAGGAAACCTATGAGAGCTTGAGAGCTGACTGGTTTGGGAACCCAAGTACACTCTGGAAATGTCCTTGTGGATTCATAGCCCTGGATCAGGGGTGACACTGTTGTTGAGATTTGGAGCAGTGGTGTCTACAATTGGGTAACCTTTTTATAAATATAAGTGCTCTTTGTTGTGATATTATTATCTATGTATGAATGTATTCCACTGTGTATTTTAATTATCGTTTAACTAAATATTAGATTATGCATGTTTGTTGGATATTGTTGTGCATGTCGTTAAATATTTTATCTTATGCATCCTTATTAAATGAAAGAAGGTACCGGTAAGAGCACGAAGTCCAAGGGTGGGCTTGAAGGTAGCATACCCCGACCTATGGGTGGCTGGGGATGTTACAGATTGGTATCAGAGCTTTTGGTTGAAACATCGGGTCGGTATGGGCTGGGTCTATTGGTCAGGGTCTCATGGTCGAGATCAAACTCTGACCGCGAAGTTGAAAAGTTCAAGAGGAATGACGTTGCAGAATCTATGCAGGAGTTAGATCGTCAGAGATCCATTGTAAGGGGTTTGAAGGATCGTGACCATCGCCCTTCGAATTCGGAAGTGATCACCACTGTGGTATCAAGAGAGATCAAGGATCGTTGGATCGAAGGACAGGTGAACAGGGGTCATCTGATGAAAAGGAAGCAAGGGTTAAGGTCACAACCATCGGATCCTATTGGAGAGAAATATTAAAGGATAGGAGGCATTGTGGGGAACAAAGTTGCACGGGAGATAATTCCTCAAGGTGGTCTTGCAATCCAAACCACGGTTTCGCCAAGGGATTATGTGTTAGCATCAGGAGGATTGTGGGGTGAAAAGTGGGTTACTCCAAACCATCAATGCGTGCCCTCGCAAATTGAAAGGAAATTAGTGATGTGACATGTTAGGGGATCAAACATTGAAACTCTGTATAGCCGAAGTAGTTTGGGGTCGTCCATCGTTGAGGAGAGACAGGTGGCGTAAGATCCACAACTCCAAAAGTTGTGGATGAGGAGGAGGTGAAATAGATGAAGTAGATCTTGATCATCGATCACCAAGAGGTACGCGTCAGCAGATCAGTAACTCCGGAGAAATCTGTTCGAGATGTTTTCAGTTGAGATTTGAAACTCCCGAAGCTCGGAGAGCCAGAGAGCCGAAGTGATGGGGCACAATGACGTCACCTAGAGGTGATGTGGATCCTGGAATTCCCGAAGTGACGTGGCTTGTGGACGTCACCTAGGATGATGTGGACACATGGGATGTGTGCCATGTGTCAGTAAGTTTTGGTCATTTGGAGTATTGAAAAGTCAGTTAGAACATGACACGTGGCACCCACCTGATTGGGCCACATGTCTGCTTCCAGTATTTAACCACGTGGCAACAAATCATGTAGTCCATAGACTGGGTGCTCTAGTGGGGAAAGATGTGATAGGTTGCGTTGGGTCAAAAAATCCCTAAGGCTGGAGTACATATTGACCATTGATTCTAGAAGACACACATCGAAGGATCGTCGACTTCGGGTGAAAGAACTCCAGGAGAAAGTGCAGGAGGAAAGTTTTCAAACTTCCGAAGCCCGAAGAGCCGAAGTGATTCACAACCGTTGATCCATGGGAGGACACTCGTCGGCAGATCATGAACTCCAAGTAAAAGAGTTCTGTGAGGAGGAAAGCGAGGAAAGTTGAGAATCCCGAAGCATGGACTCCTGAAGTGGATCTCGATCATTGATCGTGAAAGAGGACGAGGACCATTGATCCAGTCCTAGCTGGAAGTTCCGAAGTCCCGAAGCTCTGGACAATGCTTTTTCAGCTAAGTGAAGGGTCGTGGACATGGTCATACGCAAATTGAGAGCTGAGGGAAGCACGGCTAAGGGCCGAATTGGTTGTCTTCGAGACAAAAAATTGGCAAGGAATGATTTAGCCACAGTTTCTAGTCGTGGTCACCTGGGAAAGTGGTTTGAAGGAAGCGCCTATGCAGGATGAAATTTTGTGTCAGCCAAGGATAACATGACACTGCTATTTTTGAAGAATGGGGATATGATCTCCATGAAAAAAAAAAAAAAGAGACATGTAGCATGGTTTGTCAATTTTGTTTATCATATGCATAATTATAACAAAATGGTCACTTGTACATTTTTCAGAATTAAGGGGTTTAAACACATCAACTCAGGATGTGTATTGAAGAAATGGAAGAAGGTGACAGAGCCTCCAGTCATAATAAGGAGGCCGAAGTCCAGAATACCGGAGTTGGTAATGCAGAGAAAGATTCCAATGGATGCAAGGGAAAAGGAGAATAGGAAACGTTAATAGAAATGGTAAGAAGCTTGAAGATGGAAGTGCAGAGATATAAAGTAGACAACGAGAGGCTGATGAGAAATAAAATTCAGATAAATCCTCGATTGTTTCAGAGCTTAAATCAATTGCAATGACAAATGAAGAAGAGATCAAACTCAAGACAAGAGGAAGAAGGTAGGTGCCATGAAAGAAGGGATGATCATGGAAGAGTTGGTTATTACAAAAGTGCTAGTAGAGCTCATGGACACCAGTCACCTCCTTACTCAGAAAGAAATTTTTATGCATCAGATGATCCCGTAAGCAGTCCAAAGGTGTCTCCTCTTAGACACCAGAGAAGGAAACAAGAGGTAGATAGTTTTCAAGGAGAGTTGAGGAAGCTCAATACACCTTCCTTTGAGGGTGAAAGAGAAAGGGAAGATGATGTTGAAGCATGATTTCTTGGGCTCAAGAGATGTTTTCAGTTGCATAACTATTCATCCAACCTGGAAGCCAGGATTGCCACCTACCATTTACACGAGAAAGTTGCAATGTGGTGGGACCAACTGAAGCAAGTGGAGAAAATTAGTGAGAGTAGGATCACTAGGAAGCAGTTCAAGAAGTACTTCCAGAAGGAGTACCTCTCAGAGCATTTCTATGACAAGAAAATGCAGGAGTTCTTTGAAATCAGATTGGGAAGCATGACTATGGAAGAATACGAGAAGAAGTTCTTGGGATTGTTAAAATATGTCAGGTTCATTGGTGATGACAAGGTGAAAATAAAGAGATTTCTAAGTGGACTGCCAACCTTTTATAAGGAAAAGATCAAGTATGATGAACCCAAGACCTTGACTGAGGCCATCAGGAAGGCTAAATACCTGTATGATCAAGGCTGGGGAAGAGAATCCCTACATAAATTTTGGAAGGACAAGAAGACTAAGAACTCTGATCAGAGGAGGAAAGGATTCAAACCTCCCTTCAATAGGAATGAGCCTAATAGGAATCATCAAGATCAGTATGCTAAGGGGGATTCCAAGAAGGAAGATACCTTGGGAAAAAGGGGAAGACCACCAATCCAATGTTGGGGATGCAAGGAAGATCACTTGTACAAGGATTGCCCACACAGAAAAGACAGAGTGAAGACTGTGCACAACATCCAAGAGGCTACAACAATCAAAGATATGGGAAGAATATATGCGACTTTAAATGATTGACAAGCAGAGTACCAGTCCAATATGATAGAGGTGGAAGGTAATATCATAAATCAACATGCTTCTATTTTTATTGATTTAGGAGCAAGTCATTTCTACATTGATCCTAAGATAGTGGATAGATTTCATTTGGAGAAAAGTAAACTTGGAAAAGAAAATTTGGTTCAGTTAGCCACTGGAACCAAAAGAAGAATCCACGATATGGTCATAATTTGTTCCATAAGTCTTAATGGCGTGTTATGATATCATACCATTTGGGGTGTTATGATATTCTGATTGGAATGGATTGGTTGGACAAGCATCATGGATTGGTGATGTTTCTAGGTATGACTACTCAAATGGAACAAGGGATCAAAATTAGGGTGATAAAATTCATCATTGGAAGGCATTATGAAAATAGTGGCAAGGGTATGTGTGTAGATGGATTTAGAATATGGCCTACATAATAGTCTGAAAATTGTAGCAAGACATTAGAGGTACCACCTATCCTAATTTTTATGAAGATTCAGATGGCCTAGGGATTGTGCTTTCACTTGATGAAGTTATTTGTGATGTAGCCATAGTTATCTTGATGATGTTGGTACTTTGTTTGTCTTTGTGATTTCTTTCCTTTCATGATAGTATACTTGGTTGTTGAGCACCCATGATCATGTGCATAGTTGATTCTATATGAGGATATATGACTCCCTTGATGGAACAACCTATAACTTTTAGAATAAACTAACATTGTGTTGGAACCTTCAGTTGATTGGCTTCATGATGGTGTAGGTCGCTTCACATTCTTCCCCCTGCTATCACTTGATTTGAATTTATTCTTAAGGTGATTTAATATGGGAGGACACTCGTCGGCAGATCATGAACTCCAAGTAAAAGAGTTCTGGGAGGAGGCAAGCGAGGAAAGTTGAGAATCCCGAAGCATGGACTCCTGAAGTGGATCTTGATTATTGATCGTGAAAGAGGACGAGGACCATTGATCCAGTCCTGGCTGGAAGTTCCGAAGTCCCGAAGCTCTGGACAATTCTTTTTCAGCTAAGTGAAGGGTCGTGGACATGGTCATACGCAGATTGAGAGCTGAGGGAAGCACGGCTAAGGGCCGAATTGGTTGTCTTCGAGACAAAAAATTTCTAAGGAATGATTTAGCCACAGTTTCTAGTCGTGGTCACCTGGGAAAGTGGTTTGAAGGAAGCGCCTACGCAGGATCAAATTTTGTGTCATCCAAGGATAACATGACACTACTATTTTTGAAGAATGGGGATATGATCTCCATGAACAAAAAAAAGAAAGAGACATGTAGCATGGTTTGTCAATTTTGTTTATCATATGCATAATTATAAAAAAATGGTCACTTGTACATTTTTCAGAATTAAGGGGTTTAAACACATCAACTCAGGATGTGTATTGAAGAAATGGAAGAAGGTGACGGAGCCTCCAGTCATAGTAAGGAGGCCGAAGTCCAGAATACCGGAGTTGGTAATGCAGAGAAAGATTCCAATGGATGCAAGGGAAAAGGAGAATAAGAAACGTTAATAGAAATGGTAAGAAGCTTGAAGATGGAAGTGCAGAGATACAAAGTAGACAACGAGAGGCTGATGAGAAATAAAATTCAGATAAATCCTTGATTGTTTCAGAGCTTAAATCAATTGCAATGACAAATGAAGAAGAGATCAAACTCAAGACAAGAGGAAGAAGGTAGGTGCCATGAAAGAAGGGATGATCATGGAAGAGTTGGTTATTACAGAAGTGCTAGCAGAGCTCATGGACACCAGTCACCTCCTTACTCAGAAAGAAATTTTTATGCATCGGATGATCCCGTAAGCAGTCCAAAGGTGTCTCCTCTTAGACACCAGAGAAGGAAACAAGAGGTAGATAGTTTTCAAGGAGAGTTGAGGAATCTCAATACACCTTCCTTTGAGGGTGAAAGAGAAAGGGAAGATGATGTTGAAGCATGGTTTCTTGGGCTCAAGAGATGTTTTCAGTTGCATAACTATTCATCCAACCTGGAAGCCAGGATTGCCACCTACCATTTACACGGGAAAGTTGCAATGTGGTGGGACCAACTGAAGCAAGTGGAGAAAATTAGTGAGAGTAGGATCACTAGGAAGCAGTTCAACAAGTACTTCCAGAAGGAGTACCTCTCAGAGCATTTCTTTGACAAGAAAATGCAGGAGTTCTTTGAAATCATATTGGGAAGCATGACTATGGAAGAATACGAGAAGAAGTTCTTGGGATTGTTAAAATATGTCAGGTTCATTGGTGATGACAAGGTGAAAATAAAGAGATTTCTAAGTGGATTGCCAACCTTTTATAAGGAAAATATCAAGTATGATGAACCCAAGACCTTGACTGAGGCCATCAGGAAGGCTAAATACCTGTATGATCAAGGCTGGGGAAGATAATCCCTACATAAATTTTGGAAGGACAAGAAGACTAAGAACTCTGATCAGAGGAGGAAAGGATTCAAACCTCCCTTCAATAGGAATGAACCTAATAGGAATCATCAAGATCAGTATGCTAAGGGGGATTCCAAGAAGGAAGATACCTTGGGAAAAAGGGGAAGACCACCAATCCAATGTTGGGGATGCAAGGAAGATCACTTGTACAAGGATTGCCCACACAGAAAAGACAG
>ML783189.1:124386-139117 GCA_009831015.1 Picea engelmannii
CCTTCAATAGGAATGAGCCTAATAGGAATCATCAAGATCAGTATGCTAAGGGGGATTCCAAGAAGGAAGATACCTTGGGAAAAAGGGGAAGACCACCAATCCAATGTTGGGGATGCAAGGAAGATCACTTGTACAAGGATTGCTCACACAGAAAAGACAGAGTGAAGATTGTGCACAACATCCAAGAGGCTACAACAATCAAAGATATGGGAAGAATATATGCGACTTTAAATGATCGACAAGCAAAGTACCAGTCCAATATGATAGAGGTGGAAGGTAATATCATAAATCAACATGCTTCTATTTTTATTGATTTAGGAGCAAGTCATTGCTACATTGATCCTAAGATAGTGGATAGATTTCATTTGGAGAAAAGTAAACTTGGAAAAGCAAATTTGGTTCAGTTAGCCACTGGAACCAAAAGAAGAATCCACGATATGGTCATAATTTGTTCCATAAGTCTTAATGGCGTGTTATGATATCATACAATTTGGGGTGTTATGATATTCTGATTGGAATGGATTGGTTGGACAAGCATCATGCTATCCTAGATTGTCATAACAAGACATTTACATGTCTTTATGGAAATGGAAAACAAAGCACTGTGAAAGGAGTTCCAAGACCCATCTCTATAAGGGAGATTTCAGCCTTACAACTGAAAATATGTTTTAAGAAAGGATGTCAACTATATGTAGCTCATGTGGAAGAGACAAATAATACAAATGGGCCAAAACTTGAAGATTTCTCAATGCTACGGGAATTTGAAGATGTATTCCAAGAAATACCAGGATTTCCACCAAAGAGGCAGATATATTTATCAATTCATTTAGTGCCAGGAGCTGCCCCACTGTCAAAAAAACCTTACAGAATGAGCACACCAGAGTTAAAAGAATTACAAATGCAGTTGGAGTAATTGTTGAAGAAAGGGTGCATACGTCCAAGTGTTTCACCTTGGGGAGCACCAATACTTTTTGTCAAAAATAAGGATGGAACCTTGAGGCTGTGTATTGACTTCTGACAACTGAACAAGTACACTATAAAGAACAAGTATCCTCTACCCCGAATTGATGACCTCTTTGATCAGCTAAGAGGAGCAAAGATATTTTCAAAAATTTACCTAAGGGAAGGATACCATCAGGTAAGAATCAAGGAAGAAGACATTCATAAGACAACCTTTAGGACCAGTTATGGGCATTATGAATTTGTAGTGGTGCCATTTAGATTGACCAATGTACCAATTGTCTTCATGTGCTTAATGAATGGCATATTCATAAATTATTTGGATAAGTTTGTCATAGTATTCTTGGATGACATACTTATCTATTCTAAGTTTGAAGAGGAGAATGAACATCACTTAAGACTGGTATTGCAAGTACTGAGATAACATTAGTTGTATGCCAAGTTGAGTAAGTGTTTTTTATTATCAAAAGAAGATCCATTACTTGGGACACATTATTTAAAAGAAGGGCATTGAAGTAGATCCAGAGAAGATTGAATCCATTAGAGGATGGCCAGCACCCAGTAATGTGTCAGACGTCAGATATTTTATGGGATTAACTGGCTACTACATAAGGTTCATAGTAGGGTTCTCTAAGATTTCTCATCCCATCACTTCCTTGCAAAAGAAGGGAACTAAATTTGAATGGACACTCAAGTGTGAAAAGAATTTTAATATGTTGAAGGAATTACTTACTAGTGCACCTGAGTTAAAGATTGTTGACCCAAATGAAAGTTTTGTGGTGTGTACAGACACATGTAAGGAAGGACTTGGGGGAGTCCTCACACAAAATGGACATGTCATTGGATATGAGTCCATAAATCTTAAGGAACATGAGAGGAACTATGCCACCCACAACTTGGAACTTATTTCCATTGTCCACACCTTGGGGATGTGGAGGCATTATCTCATGGGGAAGAAATTTGAATTAAGGACAGGCCACATTGGCCTGACGGATCCTTTTGAACAACCAACATTGAATGCCAGACAAACAAGATGGCTAGAATTTTTTAAGTGAATATGAATTTGATATCAAGCATATCAAAGGAAAGGAGAATAAAGTTGTCGATGCGCTTAGTAGAGGAGTGCATCTCATGCATGCTACTGATGTCAGTGTGCATCAATCAGACTTGAAGAGAAGAATTTTAGATGGTCTTGTTACAGATCAACATTACATATAGGTAAAGGAAAAATTATAACAAGGAAATGTACAACAGAAAATAAAGGAGTATGAGATAAAGGAAGACCGATTACTCATGCATAAAAATAGAATCTATATTCCTAGTTCCGGAGAACTGGGAAATTTGGTACTGAAGGAAATGCATGATGTTCCTTATGATGGACATCCCAGTTACCAAAAAAAAATTACAACAGTAAGAATCTAGTTCTTTTGGCCAGGAATGAAGAAGGATGTTGTCGATTACATCGCTCGATGTATGGAATGCCATAAGGTGAAGGCTAAGCATATGCACCCAGTGGGTTTGCTACAACCATTGCCAATTCCAGAGAATAAATGGGAAGTGATCACCAGGGATTTCATCACAGGATTACCCAGAACGAATAAGAAACATGATTCAATCATGGTGGTGGTTGACAAATTAACAAAGGCTGCTCATTTTTTGTCTGTGAAGACAACACATACAACGGCTAATATTGCAGAAATTTTCATGAAGGAAATTGCCAGGTTGCATGGGATACCTAGGACAATCTTCTCGGATAGAGATTCAAATTTTACCTCCAATTTCTGGAGGGGATTGTTTAAAGTATTTGGCACAAATCTAAAGTTTATCACAACATATAATCCCCAGAAAGATGGGAAAATGGAGAGAGTCAATCGAATAATTGAAGATATGTTGAGGATGTATGTGATGGATAAGCCATCTAAGTGGGAAGATTACTTACACTTGGTTGAGTTTGCATATAATAATGGGTATCAAGCTTCATTGAGAATGAGCCCATTTGAAGACTTGTATGGTAGGAAATTCCATACTCTAGTAAGATGGGACAACCCAGCATATAGAGTGGTACTTGGGCTAGAGTTGTTGAAGGACATGGAAGACCAGGTGGTTAAGATCAAGCAGAATTTAAAGCCAACTCAGGATAGACAGAAAGTTTATGCAGACAAGAACATGACAACTAGAGAATTCAAAGTAGGGGAGCATGTAATTTTGAAAGTGAAGCCCAAGAAAGGCTCTTTGAAATTGGGTAGTTGTACAAAGTTGGTAGCCAGATTATGTGGTCCATTTGAAATATTGGACAGAATAGGGCCAATTGCATACATGCTTGCATTGCCTACTTCCATGAATGTGAATAATGTATTTCATGTATATTTACTAAAGAAATATGTACATGACCCTAACCATGTTATTGATTGGCATGTGATTCAGGTAGAGATGGAAGGAGACTTTCAGGTTCAGCCAGTGCGGGTATTGAACAGAGAGGTCAAAATGCTCTGAAATCGAGTTATAGAGCTAGTAAAAGTTCAGTGGACATGCTACGGTCCTGAAGATGCTAACTGGGAGCATGAAGATGCCATGCGGGCAGAGTACCCACCGCTTTTTGAATAAATTTGAGATTTTGATCTCTATTTTGTATATGCACTAAGGACAATGACAAGATAAGGGGGAGGGAATGTAACACCCTGGGTTCTGAACCCCCATTTTAAATAATGTATTGTTACAATGTTGAGATTCCTGAGTGCCCAAAAAAATATTAAAGGGCCAATATGCCCAAGAAATGTAATGTTTTGATCATTATTAATAATAAACACATCGTTGGTTGCTAGATAGACAAGGACTAGAGTTATAGGGGACTATGATTCCACAAAAGAGGGGGATTGAGGGGCTAAATGTTTATTCCTATGTTAATTACCCTTTTTTCCTAAGGGAGGGGATCAATTATGTGAGCTTATTGGTGAAGGCCAGGAGATTCTTGATTCCCCACAAAAATACTTAAACCTATCCCTGGTCTGATTGTGGGGTTGGTCGTTGGCTCATCCTCTCCTTCACTCCTACATTTGTACCATTATTTCCCTCACTCCCTTTCATGCACTCACTCACCCATTCATTGATTCATCCCCACCTGCGTCTCGATTGGGTAAAGGGAAAGGAATTGTTGAAGATTAGCCACGGGATAGTTGGCTGTAATGGTCATTGGTGCAATCCAGCCATGACTTGGGTCCTGCATGTCTGATATGCATTGTCATGTGCCCTATTTTTCTCACAACTGCGAGTCCTGAGAGTTCCATCATTGAGATTCTGAACCAACTCTGTTGGAGGCCCTGAAACAAGGAGAAGGATTGCCTGAGGGACTGTGTGGCAGAGAAGGATAGAGGTCCATTCTCTTGGGTGGTACAGGCTGGGTGGAAGAGAGATGGGTACTTGGATTGTTGTGGGTGTTGGGAAACCTGTGAGATCTTGAGAGCTGACTGGTTTGGAAACCCAAGTACACTCTGGTACCATCCTTGTGGATTCATATCCCTGGCTTGGGGGTAACACTATTGTTGATATTTGAAGCAGTGGTGTCCACGGTTGGGTGGAATGTCATTGGTCTGCAGCCAGTTGGTGTTGCCTTTTTATAAAGATAAGTGATCTCTGTTGTGATATTATTATCTGTGTATGAATGCATTCCGCTGTGTATTTTAGTTATTCTTTAACTAAATCTTAGATTATGCATGCTTGTTGGATATTATTGTGCATGTCATTAAATATTTTATCTTATGTGTCATTATTAAATGAAAGAAGGTACCAGTAAGAGTATGAAGTCCAAGGGTGAGCTTGAAGGTAGCATACCCTGACCTGTGGGTGGCTAGGGATGTTACATGTATGATGTGAGAAATGGTTTAAACGTATGCCATTAGATACTTCATTTTATATTGATTTTCTCAAACCTAAATACAAAAATCGGAAGATTTGTGCCACCATTCCCAGTGAATATATTTTGGAACCTTTTGAGAAGCTTTTGAGGGTAATCCGAAAATACTTTACTTGTGAGGGTAGGTTTGACAAGGTACATCAATACCACATTAGGATCCTAATGCATTTCATAGGGAGAAGCCCCTTAAACTTACCTTTCTTCCTATGTAGAAGCCTGGGAAAAATGGCAGACAATGTCCAAGCCAAAGCTGACCAGCCAAAGAGTATTCTATTTCATTTTTCCTTGGTGAAGTTGTTGGTGATTGAAGAGCTTGGAAATTTAAACAGGGAATGGGGTTCCTTCTTGACTTCAACAAACATTTCCCTGGATCCTAAAGGAGATACTCCCTTGTCTGCTAAGAAATCAACATCTCATAGTTCAGGGGTAAAATGAGGAGGTGTTACTGAAAGGGGAAAATGAAAAGAGATTGAGAATTCATCACTCAGTCAGCCAACCTTGAAGAAAGAAGAAAACTAAGATTCACTGATGAAACTGAGGAGACACAATATCCTAGTAAATCCCGCACCAGTTCCTCTATTAGGAGGTTTCCCATGCCCACAATTTCGACAGAGTTTGTTGAATGTGCAACCCAGGAGATTAATGAAAAGCAAGTGGAACCAGGTGAGAAAGATGAAGATATCAAAGAGGTGCAACAACAACTCAAGAAATCTCAACATATTATAGCCCAACTCTATCAGGAGAACAAAGAATTAAGGAGGAAGCTAAGAGAAAGGAATCCTGAAGCACAAACACCAAAGAGTAAAGCAGGTAAAAGGTCTCCTACCTCACCAATAGGAGGAGAAAAGAATATAAAATGGTTGAAAAAGAAGCTAAGAGAAGCTCAAGATGAGATCATCAAGCTTAGGGAGGAAAAAAGAATATCAGAGGAAGGGATCATGAATCATTACAAGAAATGAAGACCAACTATAGACAATGCATGTGCAACCATCTCTTATGTTCAATCAAAATTGAAGAGGAATGCAAATTTGTTAAGACATGTGAGAAGTTTAAAGAGACAGAACTTGTCATTGAGAAAGGAAAATATGATCTTATGACTACAAGTGAAATTGGATAAAGAAGCTAAGGACAAACTGAATGAGCCCAGCCTTTGTTGCCAACTGGATTCGCGTGAGCAACCTCAACATGAAGATCCTCTACGCGAAATCGCTGCGCAAATACTACAGCCAACACTTCCATAGCACTAACCAGAATTTGTTGTGAAATGGTGACAGGGTTGTCTAGTGGTACACATGATGAGTCATCAAAACCATATGGTTGAAATTTTCTCAAGGATTTATGATTGTAAATGATATTTCAATTATGTTATGATTGGGAAATTGGGTTTTCTATTTTTAGTAAATTTTGTAGAGGTTGTTGCTATCTTTGAAAGAAACCAGATCCACAACTCTAGGAGGTAGTAGTTCGACTCCTAACAACTAAGTGTAGTTTTAGTTTTCTATATATGAGGACTGTTATCGATGTAAAAAGGGTGGGAATAAGTATAGGCATTTTGATCCTCAATGTAATTTCTGAATCTAATAGAAATACAAATGCAGAAGTCCTGAACTCCTTGTGAAAAAAATTCTAATGGTGGTGATCTGAAGATTGTACGCTTCTTTGTATGTATTCCTTGTGTACTTATTTTCATCTGCACTTTTCTTCTCTTTAAATTGGTAAATTAAAAGTCCAGAATTCATCTAATGGTGCTCTATACTTAACTAATTTAAATTATGTCTATCTTCTTAACTAATGTTAGAATTCATCCTTTATGATGCTTTGATTTTGTTATGTGTTTCTTTTCTTCTTTCACCCTACATAATCAAACTCAATAGTGAAGTTCATCACCTTATTTATCCTTTGTTCCTTTGAGGATTTCTACCTACCAGACATTGTTTTCTTTTGTTTTCATGGGTTGACTCCATAGCCCTAGAAATACTATACCTCTTTGCCAACAAACCTTGAAAAAACTATCTCAAAATTCTAAATCTAGACATCAATTCAAAGAAACATGTCTATCAGAGATCAAGTCTCAGAGAGAGCCCTCTCTAGATTGGAAAGGCTAGTTTCTAGTCTTAAAGTTGGTTTGTAGGTTACCTTTGTAGATTTCTTCTTCAACCCAACAATTTACTCAACGTTAACAATTCATATTGTTCTTATTTGATGATATTCTTATTTACAATAAAACTTGGAAGGAGCATATGATACATTTAGAACATGTACTTTCTCTCTTACAGAAAAATAAGTTCTATGCAAAACTATCAAAATTTTCCTTTGGTAAAGAAGAAGTAGAATACCTTGGTCATGTCATATCTCGAGAAGGAGTCAAGGTGGACCCTGATAAAATCAAGGAATCATAGAATGGCCGAAACCAAAGAACATATCAAAACTAAGGGGATTCCTTGGATTAACAGGTTATTATCGAAGATTTATCAAGAACTACTCTCATTTGACAACACCCTTGTCAAACTTATTAAAGAACAATTCCTTCAAATGGGATAGTAGTGCACAAGAATGTTTTGAAACATTAAAAAGGGTTATGTTGTCTACACCTGTGTTAGCAACACCATATTTTGCAAAACTGTTTGTAGTAGAATGTGATGCATCAAGAATTGGAATAGGAGCAATATTAATGCAAGATAGCAACCCAATAGCATTTGAAAGTCTAAAGCTCAATAGAAAGGAAGAGTTAAAATCTACCTATAATAAGGAAATGTTATCTATTATGCATGCATTAGCTAAGTGGTGAAAATATCTCTTAGGAAGCAAATTTTCGATACATACTGATCACAATAGTCTCCAATACTTACTAAGACAAAAAACATTGTCCACAGAACAACAAAAGTGTATGGAGAAACTTTCCACCTTTGATATGGAAATAATACCAAAAAAAAGGGAAAGACAACACAGTTGTTGATGCACTATCACGAAAAGATGAAGAACTAAAAGAATATGCAAAAACAATAGTCATTCCAGATTGGTTGGATGAGATTCAAGTTGAGTATGCCAAAGATCTTGAATCTAATTCCATAATCAATAATTTAGACCAAAACCCCAAATTTGAATGGAAAAATGACATTTTATGGTACAAGAACATAATCTACCTAATTCCATCCTCAGAATTTAAAATGAATGTCTTAAGGGAGTCACACAGCTCCCCAACATCAGGACATGTGGGTTTTTTCAAAACCTACTATAATGCACGAAAATCATTCTATTGGAAAGGAATGAATAAGGATATTCAAAGATTTGTTGCCGAATGTGAAATATGTCAATGGAATAAAAATGAAAATTTTATGACTCCAGGATTACTTCATCCCCTACATATTCCTGAACAAAAATGGGAAGAGATCTCAATGGATTTCATTGAAGGGATACCCATGTCTGATGGGAAGGATAAAAAAATTGTTTTGGTTGACAGATTAACCAAATATGCACATTTCATGGCAGTAAGAAAAATCAAATCAACAAAACAAATTGCAGATATTTTTTGCAAAAAAAATTATAAGTTACATGGGTTTCCAAAGGTAATTGTCAGTAATAGGGATGCAAAATTTAAAGGAAATTTCTGGAAATAACTTTGCAAAAATACAGGAATATCTCTTAATATGAGCTCCACCCATCATCCACAAACAGATGGTCAAACAAAAATTGTAAATAAATGCTTAGAATTGTACCTATGGTGCTTTGTGACAGATAAGAAAAATAAATGTTCTCAATGGTTACATTTAGCCGAATGGTGGTATAACTCTACATATCACACTTCCACTAAAATGAGTCCTTTCCAAGCCTTATATGGTTATGAACCACCTAAATGGAAAGAGTTTGCACTAATTAATACTAAGGTCCAAGCAATAAGAAATAAGCTAGAGGAAGAACAAAAAATCATACAAATATTAAAAGAAAACCTAGCAACAACTCATAATGGAATGAAACAACTAGCAAACCAACATAGGTCAGAAAGAGAATTTGAAGAAGGTGATTGGGTATTTGTACGATTTCAACCCTACAAACATTTTTCCCTTAAGAAACAAGGGAAGAAAAAAATGGCCCCAAAATTCTATGGATCCTTTCAAATTAACAAAAAAATTAGCCAAGTAGCTTATAGATTGGAGTTTCCATAAAATTGTCGCATCCACAATGTCTTCCATGTTTCATGTCTCAAAAACGTGTTTGGGCAAGATCAACCAATGAAAAAAGAAATCCCTGAATTCGATGACGAAGGAAAATTTATTTTAGAACCAGAAGGTATTCTTTCCACGAAGGAAAATGTATTACGTTCCAGAACCATAAAGGAATATCTTGTCAAATGGAAAAACCTTCAAGAAGAAGATTCATCATGGGAGTCTAAACAATTCCTCCAACAATACCCATCACTACCCTTTCTTTGAGGATAAAGAAAAATCTTAAGAGGGTGGCAATGTTACAAACATAATAAAAATGATAATAATAAATATTATAATTGTAATAATAAATAAAATCATTTAATCAAGAGGCATGTACCTCTTCATCGAGAGGCACATACCTCCTCACCTCATGACCAGTCAATGCTATATAGAAAACCGTCATGAGGGTAGTGTAATCATCTTCTTTATCATTATCAATAAAATATCAATATTCAGAATTATTCATTTCTCCATTGAATAATAGTTTTCATGTTACAATTGGGCTTGGGACAATGAAAGAGATATTAACATTGTGTAGAGTTTCATGCCCTATTGACTCTTCTAAGGTTGGTATTGGAGAATAGAAATAGTTTTCAAGTGTATGGGGACTCCAAACTAGTGATTGAGTTGTCAAGGAGACTTGGAAGCTTCAAACATTGTTTTGCACCCTTTGTTTGATCAGACCCAAACATTTGTTGGTTAATGTAAAGAAATCAACTTTGAGCATGTCTTTAGAGAATACAAGAAGTTAGAAGATTATCTATCCAAGCAAGATGTGAATGGTTAGATTGGAGTTCTTCAAGGGGAGGAGCAAAGGGAGGAGGGTGGTCTTGATCTTTCCTCTTTGATGCATCTAAATTCTTAATTTTTTATATTTTTACATCGTGAATGTTCCAAATAAGACCAATAGTTATTGTTCTACAATTCTGAACTTTTATGTAGATTTTACATATTTGAAGGTCAATCACCTCATTTATGTTGTTAGTGTCATGCCAATGATACATCATTCTAGATTTTATAGTTCATTATGGTGGGGAGTTTTAGAAAACACTATCAAATTAGACAATATTTTGGTTTGATGCTTACAACAATTACAAAATGTAACTTTCTTTTTTCTTATTCAAACATAAAGTTGCCATTTTTTTTGAAAAAATAAAAAATAAAATTATATATATATTTATATATATATATATATATATATATATATATATATTACATCATGGATTTTATTTTGTTTTATATGTTATTTTACAACCATGAATGTTTTTTCCTTTGAAACCAAGCATGGGATACTTACAAAGACTTCACCACCATCAACAAGTTGTGAGTAGGGTAAATTTCTAGTGCCTAAGTTCCAAGCAACTCGCCCCGAGTGGATCAAGAGAGTAGAACCCCTAACCTCCCCAACTTGGAGGAGAGATATCATGTCTGGATCATGACCACTTGAACTAACCCTTGAGGCTATAAGCATGGATGTTACACCTCTACATGTTGTTATTTTTGAACTTATGCTTATACTCAGAGGGGGCTTGAATCAATATAAGATACTTTTTACTTTAATTGAGTACTCATCAATCAATCATTAACTTTAAAAAAATAAATGAATGTAAACTCAAATAACGATACACAAAGTTTAACTTGGAAACCCTTGTAGGAGAAAACCACAAAAACTTATCATTATAAATGTCTGTAGGCATTGTTACACCCCCATCCTAGGGGTAATTATTGATGTTTGGACAACATCAGGAATACATTCTTCCACACACACACACACACACATATATATAATATATGACATGATATTTATAATACAACATATAAATATACTTAATAAACAAGTAGTTACTTATTATCCAAGGGACACATCCTTTTATGGATCGTCATCATATGTTCTATATATATGGAATTCTCATCATTGTAATAATATATCAATCTACTATAATCATTTTTTCTTATCGTGTTCTATTGTACTTGTGTCTATGTGCATGGTTATTCTTCTTGTGATCTTGGTTATTATTGTTGCTATTGTTCATGGTTTATGCTTTAGTTCATGTAAATTTATAAAGAAACTGAATGTAATTAAACAACATTAAACTCCAACATAGTATCATAGCAACATTCTTGAAAGAAGAATATTGCACATGTGTTGACCTTCTACAACAACTCATCGTACCTTTCCTACAATTCGTTGTTTTGTTGCAACTGCAACTTAGGTTAAAGTTTATGCACTCTTCCAACAACCATGGTGAACCGTATTTTAGTGTAAGATAGGCTTTATTGAACAACCAACTCTAGTTCTTGGAAATCTAGATTTCTCATCACTCTATAAGAGAGTGACCTAATGAAGTACGTTGAGGAAGTTGTCCCAGAATCAGTTGATGATGTAGAAAAATCTCAATGGAGGAAGAATGATGAAAAATCCAGAAAGATCATCATCTATTCTGTGAGAGACCATTGAATCCCTCACATCTCCAACTTGAAGACAACTAAGAAAATGTATGATGCCTTGAAGAAGTTTTTTTAGAGAAACAACACCAACATAGCACTTTCCTTGAGATACCAGCTTCATAATCTCAAGATGACGAAGAATGATACAATTTCCACCTTCTTCATGAATATTTCATAGATCAGAGGTCAGTTGGGTGCTATTGGTGAAATCATCTCTGATAGAGAACTTTCCATGATTACCCTTAATGGTCTTCCAATCCATTGGGAGCCATTCATTCAAAGTATCAATGGGCGATCCAAATTGCCCAAGTTTGATCTTTTATGCGCAGAATGTACTCAAGAGGAGACCAGACTTGCAGCTAGAGGCATGCAATGTTACCATCATGATGGAAATCAAGCCCTTGCCACTTATGCAAGGAAAAGAAAAGGAAAAAGAAGAGGTTTCAGAAAAACATTTAAAGGAAGGAAGTCAACACCAACTTCTGATCACAAAAAGAAGGACATGTCAAAGGTTCAGTGCTTTAGATGTGACAAGTATGTCTACTATGTGAAAAATTGTCCTACATGGAAGAAAGGAAAGCAACATGATTCCACTATTAATGTTGATTCAAAACCACCTCATAGGAATTCAAGGAATGAAAGCATGAACGATGAAGATTTTTTCTTCATTTCATCCCTCTCAAGTATGGTTCCTACTAGTAATGATATTTGGTTGATTGAAAGTGGTGATTCCAATCATATGACTGGATACAAAGAGCACCTTATAGATCTAGTAGAGAAAGAATCTCATTTTCATGTTGTACTTGGTGATGATTCCAGATATACTGTGAAGGGAGTTGTATCCACTTCCTTATAATTGGATTTTGGCACCCCACTCCATTTGAGTGATGTATTATTTGTACCTGGGATGATAAGGAACCTTGTCTCTATTTAAACCTTAGAGAACAAAGGATACAAGGTTGCTTTCTCTGATGGAAAGGTTCTTGCATGGAACAAGAAATCTAGTATGGATTCTTCTCGGGTGATTGGTGTTCAAGAGGACAAATTGTACAGATTGAATGTCCGACCAGCTCAAGCCTTAATTCATGATTATATTAGTTTGAGAAAACTATGACATGGGAGAATTGCTCATTTACATTATAGAGCTCTTCACGCTCTGGGGAAGATGGTGACAAGCATTCCAAAGATCCATGTTGAACACGATGGCATTTGTAGAGATTGTTCTCTAGGAAAGAATGACAAGGAGTCCTTTCCGAGCAGCGAAAACATATCCAAGGGGATCTTAGACTTGGTTAATACAGATTTATGTGGACCCATGACAGTTGCTTCCTTGAGTGGATACCTATACTATGTGATGTTCATTGATGACCACTCTCATAAGACTTGGATTTACTTCTTGAAGACCAAGGATGGAGTACTTCCCATATTTCAGGAGTACAGAGCACAGGTCAAAAATCTGACCGGAAAGAAGATCAAAGTGCTTAGATCATAAAATGGAGGAGAATACATCTCTCGGTATTTCAGTGATTTGTGCATTGAGGCAGGGATCAAGAGGGATTACATTGTTCCTTACAACCCTCAACACAATGGTGTCACGAAGAGGAAGAACAGATATATTGTTGAGGTAGTCAAGGATATGATTCATGATCAACATTTACCTATGTTTTTGTGGGTAGGAGCATCCATGACTGCAGTGTATGTTCATAATAGAAGTCCTCATAATACTTTAAGGAACATAACTCCCGAGGAGGCCTTCACCAAAGTGAAGCCTGAGGTTGGAAACTTTAGGATATTTGGGTGTCCAATATACATTCATATACCCAAAGAGAAAAGGACCAAGATATACCCTTCAGGTAGAAAGGGTACATTTGTGGGGTACAATGAGTCTTCGAAGGCATACCAGATCTACATCCCTGGTCAGAGACAGATTTAGGTGAGAAAATATGTTACCTTGGAGGAGGAGGTATCCTTCATGAGATCTAGAAGATATCACATGGAAATTCATAGTGAGAAACATGAAGAAATGGTTCCTTCTCCCCCTCACCCTCCAGTAGTTCAGAGGGAGACAATTGAGCCTATTGATCCCATTCATCCTGTATCTCGAGTTAATGTTCCCATAGATATTGTAGTAGGTCAGAAGAGACCTACATGAGATCGTCAGACTCTGCAGGAGGCAGAAAGACATGCAGTTCCTCATGGTACCTTCTGAGAGAGAAAAATACCTCAAATATATTCATGCTATGCCGCAACTATGAGCCACATCATTGATTACGAGCCTTCATGTTATGAGGAGGAATCTAGTCAACCAGTATGGAGATATGCCATGATGGAGGAGTATTAGTCCATCATGAAGAATGATGTGTGGGATATTGTTATCATACCTGAAGGGAAGTCTGTAGTGAATTCCAAATGGATCTATAAGATCAAACATAGAGCTGATGGAAGCATCGAGAAGCACAAAGAAATATTTGTTTCTAGAGGATTCTTTCAGGTGGAGGGTGTTATCTCCTAAACTAGCACAGTTAAAATTGTCATTTTTAGGTGATAGAGAGAACTCCAAAAAATTATTTCTAAATTTGTATAAGCTTGTTAGAGAGCCTATTATTTGTAAATAATCTTGGAACAAACATTGGATTTGATTTTTTTAAGCAAAAGGGAGAATTTCAGGTTTCAGTGGTTTAGTCGAACCTGTGAAGCGTGCATTAACCACTGAAAGCCTTGGATTTCGGTGTTTAAAATAGGAAACATAAAGCCCAGTTAACTACTGAAAATGTTTCAAGGTGGAAAAAAGAAATCTCGTGCTTTCGTACGATCTAGCTGTCAGCTGGTGCAATCATGAAGTGTTAACCGCCAAAAATTGATGAAATTGGTGAGGTAAGGTGGTATCATTACATCTGATCGGGGTTTTGATTCTCTTTAGTCCTTTCAAACTACCACTTGTCATTTCAAACGAAAGCTCGACATAACACATAAATTTATGAGTTGATCTTCGAGTAACTGTCTTGATGATTCATATAGCCCTTCATAATTTCAAGACCCGAGAAGATACGCTCAAAATGACTCTTCATTTAATTACATTTCAAATCCATCGATTTAGAAATCAAGTCCAAAGTTTTGTTTATTATATGTAATCCCGTAATTTCAGTAACAAACCCAAGTCTGCAGTCAATTGTTATTTTGTCATATGAAGGTCGAGTTCTTTATCACT
>ML783189.1:166983-203136 GCA_009831015.1 Picea engelmannii
AATATTCCTGGCAAAGAACCCAGCTTATCATTCGAAGACAAAGCATATTGATGTTCAGTATCACTTTGTGAGAGACATGGTTGAGGAAAAGAAGGTGTTGCTGGAAAAGGTTGAGACTTTGAAGAATGTTGCAGATTCATTGACAAAGTCTATGAGCATAGAAAATTTCTCCTGGTGTAGAGTAACAATGGGCATTGTTGCCCTGGATTGTTGTCTATATAATCCCCTGGACCCCTAGACCCATGGATGCAAAGAAAACAAGAAGTGGGAGAATGTTGGGTATGTGTTATATTCTTTGCATGTGTGTGTGTGGGTGCGTCAGGTTCAACAACTGCATCTGGTTCGACAATGTGTATGTGTTATATTCTTTTCATGTGTGTGTGGGGGCGGTTTTTGCTATTTTTAGCGGATTTTTTTTTATTTTTAGCGGTTTTGTAAATTAATACTGGATTAAGGGATTAGGGTTTTGGTATCTACGGAATAGCTAAAAACATTGTATATATTGTATGGTGAATGGTGAAATTTCATATAATGAATATAAGAAAGGTTTTCTCGGTTGAGGGTTTCCGGTATAAAATCTCTGTGTACTATGTGTATCAGCCATTGATTAATTTCTGTCTTGCTTAAGAATCTATATGCATTGCTTTACTTCGCAGGTTTAAAACTTACACTAACGATTCCCACTTAAAAACACTACGTGGAACCAACTTGAAATTTTAATGCTGTATGGAATGTTTTTTGTATATTAGTTGTTTTATTTTCTTCGATTTTACATTTATGTTATTTCATTTTTGCTTATTTCAATTATGTTGTGTCATTTCTTGTTATTTTGTTTATTTTATTTGACTTCTTTTCTTGTCAAAATAAAGTGTTGGATCAGTTTTTCCACAGCAATGTTATTCTACAAAGTATTGTTAATCAATAACAATCAAGTTACACAGTTGTCATGATGTTTCCCTTGAAATTATCATTGAAATTGTTATCTTCTTCAACTGTTGTTTTATAAGATAGTTTGTTTTATCCCTCTTTTGCTTTCATTTTCTTCCATCCGCTCCAAGATTCAAAAGAGCATATCAGAGAAAATTTCTCCGTGAAGTCAAGAACGATTTACTATGATTAATCGAATGATTATGATTATAGGGATAAAACCCCTCATACTT
Source organism: Picea engelmannii (assembly GCA_009831015.1). Taxonomy (NCBI): domain Eukaryota; kingdom Viridiplantae; phylum Streptophyta; class Pinopsida; order Pinales; family Pinaceae; genus Picea; species Picea engelmannii. Next base: position 168,144 of record ML783189.1, read on the forward strand.
AACACTTTCCATGAGTTATTCCCAAAATCCTAGTCATTTTTCCTTTAAATTCGCTCACTTCCCCCTGTTGCATAATCATTATGATGTATATCTTCTTGATCTGATGTATATCTTCTTGATCTAATGTCTGCGAAACTAGACATTATGAGTTCTTAATATGTTGGAAATAGATTTCCCTGTGGATACACCAGTTTGTTGATGATTAAAATCACAACGATAAATTATGGCCGCAAAGGATTTCTAAGTGCTACTATTTATTATGATGATAATATTTAACTAGTAGGTGGGATCCCCTTGTAGACTAGAGGAGAAAAGATAGACATGTTATGTTTATATGTTGTTGTTGTTATGATGTTGAATATACAGTCCTAAACATTTGATGATACAGTCTTGGGTTCATTTGATATGAAAATTGGGTGGTTGATGCATTATTACTAAATGTTGTTGAAATTTATTTGTGATACAAGGGAGTGCCATGGGTATGAGGATTATGTTGTTTACAGGTGCTATGCTATGTCATGTTATACATTGATTACAAATCCATATATGATTATGAAAAAAAGTAATAAAATGGGAGCTTGATCAAAACAAAAGGAAAAACTATGGAAAAATTCTAAAGCTATGGCAAAACGATTATGTATAAACGTTGTGACATGGTGGACCTAGCTACCAAACTATGTGTTGGGTTAAAGGATTATGCAATTTTTATTAAAATATTTATATGGAGGCACATATGGTAATGTTGACGTATGGTGGAGACGTGTTTGGGTTGCTCACTATACAATGGATATGTCATCGGATCTATACAATAGATATGGCATTTAAATTATACATTGGTTATATGGTTGAATTTAATGGTTGATAGACTGGCTAGTAGGAAAAATTGAATAGGGACAGGTGAGGAAGTGACGTTCATTTACTGCATGTCACTCCAAACATCGCTTGATCCCATCACCCTAGCATAGTTGCATTGTTTCTCTGTTATTTGTGGAAGCTCCGGGATTTCATGTTTTGAAGGGGAAAACTCAACCAGTTCGTCATTTGAAGCGATTTTCTCACAGGTATGGCTCTTTGCTTTCCATCCATGATGGACTCTCTATATTATGAATCAAATGGTGGCTTAGGATTTCATGGGTTCTATGTCTTCTTGAGTTTTTGACTCAATGTCAATATTGTGTTATGGGTCTTCTGTGATTACTGCAAAATGTTGGCATTTTTAAGTGAAGTAATGGGTGTTATTGATTGTAAAGTCTACGCATTGGCTATTGATTCAATCAACATGGTTTTTATGATGATTCTCTGTGGAAAATGGTAGCAGTGGTGCAACGAGCTCTGAGTTTTATTGTTGAAGGGTTTTAACCACCAGTCTGTGTATCAGTTGTTTTCAACCCCTTTTCCCTCTCAATCATTGTGTGATTCTTTATCCTAGTTTCAATGCAACTGTCGACATTGGTGTGGTTATTTTGACTAAGCCCCGATCTATTGTTTTTATGGCTGGTTATTTACTGTCATTTTACTGAAATCTTTCCACAGTCCAAGCTTGGTTTTCCCATAATGTTTAATAGAGTCCTATGTATGTATCAAATGGATACCAGTTGCGTTCTAGCATTCTTTTCATGAATATGTTTCACACCCGCTCCTCTCATATCTACTATAATGACAAATGTATGTTGTGAGGCCTCATTGTCAATTGTTTTCGAAATTTATTGACCTCCTGGGTATTAGAAAGAGACATGATCTCTCTGTGTTTTCAACTATCCTTCATTGTTTAAGCTAACCATGTTTCCTCTCTACAATAAAGTAATAGAGGCATTTGTGTATTCTTGGGTTGTTTAGCTTGAATTGCTTTATTTTCCACTCGGGAATTATCTTATGGTTCTATCAAAATATTGGGGTTATAAGTTGAAGGACTGTGGTGTTTTTAAAGAGCATGGCTCTCTGTTCTTTCAAGATTATATTTGTCCCATGTGGTTGCTTCTTGATGGTAAATTCTTGAGGGTGTAAAGGTTATGAGCTCTCTGTGTTTCGTTACCTCTCTTCATTTAAATTCTAAAGATCCTTACTTGGAGTCTGACTTACCTCTACCTTCCTTGAGCACCTCCTGAGGTTTGTCAATATTTTGGGTTTAATGATTGTGAAAGTTTTAATGGCATTGGCTCCCTCGCTTCAAAAACCATCTCTTGGTCGAATATTTGTGTGTCCTTTCTGTGATGAATTCGTTTGAAAAGAAAAGAAAAGTATGGTTACCTATAGCTGAGAGTTGTCCTTCTAGTCGATTATGGTCTCTCTTATTGTGTTTAATCCCAGCATGATCATGATTGGATTTAAAGTTAAGACGACACTTGTGTGAGTGATTGTTTCACCAAGCACGATCATGATTATGTCAAATTTTAAAAGAGATACCTATGTGTCAATATCATTTTTTTCTCTTCATACATATCATGGGAATCACCGAGCAGATTATGATTGTTATAAAAGGAAGTCTATACATATTGATTCACACAGAGATCAAGCTCAGGGTTACATTTTTTGGGTTGATTGTTGTTGTCGAATCCAGATTATATCAATTACATTGTCGAAGAACTGTGTGTATGATAGACTCATCAAATGTTCTTTGATTATGTCCAGATTTAGAAAGAAACATGTGTGTGTTTAAATCGGGCATGATTTTTGTTAGAGGACAGTGACTGTTGATTGTTTATCCTGGGTCTATTATTGTTTGATTGCCAAGGATGAATGTTGGATATAGATAATGGAATCACTTTATGATTGTTTTAAAGGAAAGAGATCAGCATTAGAGCATGCAGTACTGTGGAATCGAAAATGTTTGCATAATCATTATATAAACGCACAGATTGGTATAGATTGAATATTTCTGAGAAATTAAAATTGTTTTATTGAAGACACTAAGCAATCTATATGAAATTGAGGAACGGTTAAATGTTTTGGTCACAGAAGTGGATGCTTTTGGATTAAATTTGAAACAGAGTTATGATAGTTGATTGATTTAATTTATTTTATGAACAATATCCATCTAATTCCCTCATTTTCTCACTTTTTCGCTCATTATAAATCTCCTCACGATACCAAATTCATTTTTCACGCCATGTTCACTAAAATTAAATTAAAACTCTATATGACAGTGATAAAAAATGGCACAGATATGGATGGCAGCTGATATGTTTTGGTATTGTTCCACAGTCAGTTATTTAATGAATTTTCGAGCAGTAATCGTGTTTTTACTCCCTGTCATGATATCATTTTTTCACTTAATACAATCCCCCGAGATATCCCATGAACCCTATTTCATCCCCTGCTCCTTTGATAATTATTAAATAAATTTTATGGATTAGATTGCATGGGTCTGATGTTGATTGTTGAGCCAAACTTTGTTTCATATTAAGAGAATGTCATGTATGGTCTGTTAAGATATAGTTTATAATAATTTTTGCATACAGGATGCGCTTCTTCAGTAGAGGAAGTCATGGTCGAAACAATAAGGGAAGAGGAAACTGGAACAGAGGGCCTAGAAGGCCCAGATTCTCAATACACTTCAATGTTGATCCTCAAGAGTTAAAACAACTCTTTCAAGATAGATTTTTCAATTGGATTGGGAAAGGGATAATCCAACCTAGACCATAGAGGCCTCCCTTCTTGCCCCAGCATATTCCGGGTATCCCTGGGATTCCCCATGTATCTTTGCAACCTGAATTTCCTAAGAATGAGGGGAGGGAGGATATTTTTCACCCAATAGTCTCCCACCATCGCAGCTGTCCAAATTTGTCATTACCTCCTCCTCCTCCACCTGTTAAACCAAATGTCCAGATTGCCCCTGCATACTCACCTGTACAGTCCTCCCATGCAAGCAAAAGACTCAAAATTGAGGCTCACCATGTGCACGATAAAGGTAAAGTTGTTGTTGCTCCCTCCTCTCCTTCAAGTTACTCATCCAAGGCAGTATCATCTCGTATGCACTTGAGGGATGACTTCTCCCATGTCATTAGTGAGATCAAGCCTCAAGGTTCCACCCAACCTAAGGCTAATTCAAGGAAGTCAAAAGGAGATAGCAGAAACAAAGGAAAAATTGTCTCTCAAAGTGGAAAATATGGTTTTTAGTTAGGTGTTTATTATTGATTTATTGAGGACAGTGGATTGTTGAAATTTTTGGACAGCCAACTATTTTTGGATATTGTGAATATTTACATGTTTGGATACAATTTGAAATATTTATGATATTTAAATTTCAAATTGTGGAAAAAATTATGGGAGCCACAAGGAGGCATGTGTATGATTAATTGTCTACTTATGCTTATTTTTGTTAAGAAATAAAAGGGAGTCATAAGGGATCCCACCTACTAGTTATTATTTAATAAAATGGCCCTTTATTATTATTATTAATTCTTCCCCTAAACAAAAAGTTAGTTGAGTTTTAGTTAACTTAATTAAATTAGGTAGTTGAACTACTTCAACTAATTTGAAATGCATAAAAACCAAATGAGAAGGAAGACCAAAGGGGAGAATAGAAGGAGAAAGCATACTAAGGTTTTCTCTTGAGTTTTATTGAGATAGTTCAGTTTTCATTCATTCTTCAATTCATTAAAATCCTAATTCTTTTTTATGACAACATGGTCCTATTGTAGACAACAAGTTTCAAGGTTGAACCATATCATTCACATGCTTGTCTCAGAGGTGTTGATCTATCTTTGATAGTCTGTGTAGACTTGTCTATTTATGAATTGAGTTTCATGACTAATAAAGGATATTGTGCAGAGTCAAGTGGGTAGCAGTCTGTGGCAAGTTGATCCATTTTTTAAAGTTCATTTTTTACTTCTTGTCAGAGTCCTTTTGTATGGTTTTCATCGGGGATATCTAAGTTTGACCTTGGTCCATGCCCCCACAGGGATTTTTGTAAAGAGAACGATTATTTTGATTTCTTGGAATGAAATAAAGAGATTGCTATTTTGTCTCATCTGTATTAATATGTGACTTGGTATTTTTTCTTTTGATCTCCATAATTACTTTTGCAATATGTTATATTCAGAAAATTATATAAAAATGTTATATTTTGCAACAATCTTTTATTTTAAAAAATCAGCCTAAGCCCTTGTAATTAATACTTGTGGATTGGGAAACACTTTTTGAGGCTATAACCATAGGGTAATATTCCCGACTATCTTTCCTTAGCCAAGCAAGATTCGAAAATGCTTGAGTAAGAAAAATTCATATATTTTCCTCAACATTTATTTGGCGACCATACTGGGGAGATCTTCCATATCTCTCTGGTTGATTTTATGATTGATTATCATTGAATATATTTATATTGTTTCTTTTGATTCTTTGATTGTTTCTTTCTTCATGATTGTACCTATTGCAAGGCAACCCAATACTGAGCCCAATCTTAAAGATCAAACCAACATTTATTTAACCTTGTTTAATACCATCTTAAAGACCGCTAATACTCGGGTTGAGCTTGAACACTCATGGGAAATAATTGAAAAATACATAAGTGTCTGAGAACGTTGGGAATCTAGGCAAAGAGATCCTAGGAATCAACCATAGATTTTTTTTTCCTACAGTTTTGATATTCTTTTCATGTCCTTAGACCCTCGCATCTCTAGGAGAATAAAAGGTTTATCACCTAAGATTAATCCTATTGTTGAAATAGGAAGAAGAAACATTGCTTTTTTAGCCCAACAAAGTACTCTAAGGAGAAATTTGTCTGATTCATCCGGTTCATTTTTCTCTCCCTTACCTATCATTCATAGGATGGAATCTAGTGGTGGCTCTGGTGGCACTGGAAGTGCTTCTTCATCTCAACCTTCAGCCTAGTCAGTGATTGGTATCTTATATAGTCATCAAGTCCCTATCCAATCTACTACAAATCCCGCCAAATTCATTATAAAGTATAGGATTTTTCAGTTTGAAGAAGATGCTACAACTACTCTGTGGCATGTTTCCTGCCCTGTTAACCTAGCACCTGCTACTCGTCCACTTCCTAAATTCAAAGAGAATCTCCCTAGGTTTTCAAGGAATAACACAGTCATTATGAATGAACACTTGGTGGAATTTTCTAATGCCTGTCATAACATAGGAGCCAATGACAATGACACTTGTATGCGCTTATTTGTTAATTCCCTTGAAGGGAAGGCTACGGACAATTTATTTGACCTTCCTCCCAATATTATTTCTACTTGGGAGGGTTTATTTTATTGGTTCAAATCTACCTATGGGAAATCTAAGATCCCAACTGAGTAGTTACGGGAGTACAATATCATTACTTATAAGGACGTTGAAACTATCAAATATTTCAACTTGCGTTTCACCAAATTATATAACCAAATTCCTGAACTCATTTTCCCTCAGAACCAAGCCTCTTTCATGCATTATTATAATGACCTACCTTCCCCCTACCGTTATAGGCTTGAAAAAAATTCCATTGATAACCTTGATTCGGCTCTACATACTTGTTTAGAGTATGAAGAACAACTTGAAATAATAGGTCTTCCTAAGGGAGATTCAGTTAAACAGACGGACATGTATGCCCTCTTACAACTTGTACAAGACATGAATAATTGAATGATAGCATATGATAAGAAAGGAAATGTCCCCTCATTTACCCCTGGGGCTTCATCTTCTCCTTCACCACCCTTTAGAAATCCTAATGAAAATAATTTTCAGCCTAAAGCAATCATGCCTCATAGCTGGTGTAACTTTTGCGAGGAACACCATGAGGAAAGTACTTGTGAGGTAAAGAAGAGTGTCAAAGATAAAATATTTGGTAAAACACGTGAAACTACTAGTGTTGTCCTAGACTTTGCAGAGCCAAAGGATGTTATGATCATAAACACTAGGAATGAATCCTATGCTCCAAAAGGTAAATATGATCCTCCTCGCACTTCTTCTAGCCCTAGCTCATATTCACAAGTTGCTACCGTTCAAGTTTCTAAGGCTCATGACAGTCAAGGAACTACCTCCCTCTTCCCTCTTCCAAATACAACATTCTCAATTAATTGGCTAATATTAAAGTTGATGCTACCCTCCTGGACATGGTTGTCGTCCCAGAGCAACAAAATCTACAATGGAAAATCTTCCATTGTAGAAAACCTCTCTGAAGAGGTAGATGAAGAGGATTCAATTGTAAATAAAGTAGGTGTACATAACTTTAGACACCTTGTAAAAAAAGCCCTGTTTTTTTTTAGTTCTGTAAAGAATATGGAAAAAATAGCCCATTGTTGTCTCATTGACGGTAGTTCAGGCCCAAGTATAATGTTGAAGATTATTATGGAGGAGCTAGGCTTGTCATGTACAAATGAAAACACAAGAAGCATGCTCTCTTATAATAGTTTACAACAAACGACCATAGGTGAAATCAAGGACGTGACCTTGGTTTTGTGCGCGCATATTGAAATAAGGACAACCCTTAATATTCAGGTAATCGATATGCCAGTGATTAATTACTCAATCATATTAGGAAGAGATTGGAAATATTTGACGGGTGGATACCTCTCGCTCGACGAGACACATTTATCCATTCCTCGGAATGGTAAAAACATCATAGTCCTAAGGGAGGGAAGGATTTCACCTTACATAGAAAGCATCCCACAACCTAATGTGAATTATATCGAGGAGGACCTAGGAGTGTATTCCATATTTTCAAATGAGGACAACACTACCGTGGAACAAATCAACATAGAAGATGGGATGTAGCATATGAACTTTGATGGTTCATTCTCCAATGAAGGAAACATAGTTGGTATTTTCTTGTACTCTCTTGTGGGTAAAATTCATAACGTTTCCTATAGGTTAGAGTTTGCTTGCACAAACAACGTCACTGAATTTGAAGCGTTATTGCTAGGCATTGAAAATGCCTATAATCTAGGTTGTGGTCACCTCACAGTTTTTGGGCATTCCGAGCTTGTTGTAAACCTTATACGCAAGATATATTCTCTAGCAACAAGTTAATGAAACATTACACCCAAACTGTTTGGGCACTTATCTTGAACTTTTATCTTTCAACATCACTCATGTTAAAAGGGAATTGAACTCAATGGCTAACAGGTTATTTGTTTTTGCAGCCTCTCCTACTCGGAAACTTTTGTCACAAAGACTTGATTTTACCTTTCAATCTTTGTATCATCCATATATCCCTGACAATGTAGAGTCATGGAAGTTATTTCCTAGTGATGAGAGCATCTATGCTTTCATCCAAAATGAACCTTATAAGCCTAAGGAAATTATATCAATGGAAGATAACAAAATTATGAAGGGCTTGACTCCTCTAGAGAGTTCATTTTCATCGAGTGATGTAGGCAATAAAGAAAAACATAAAGAACAGGAGTCGAAAAGGAAATTGGGTGAAACCATTTCCTTGAACATTGGGACACCTGATTGTCCAAAGAATGTTAAAATAGGCACCCAATGTTCTGATGAAGAAAAATTGAAGTTCACTAAGTTGCTTAGTGAATTTCAAGATGTTTTTGCTTGGTCTTATGAGGATATTCATGGTTTTGATCCTGCTCTTATACAACATTCCATTCCTATCAAGGATGGAATAAAACCAATTAGGGAAAAACAAAGACCCATTAACCCTGCACTGGAAGAAACTATTCAAAAGGAGTTGGAAAAACTCTTGAAGACTGGGATAATTTTCCCTGTTAAGTATTCAGAGTGGGTTTCCAATTTGGTTCCCGTTCAGAAAATGACTGGTCAAATTAGATTATGCGTGGATTTTCGCACATTGAATAGGGCTAGTATAAAATACCATTTTCCTCTCCCTAATATGGAAATGATTTTGCAGCAAGTTACAGGGTCACAGATGATGTCTTTACTTGACAGTTTTTCTGGTTACAATCAGATCAAGGTAAAAAGGACAAATAGATATAAAACCACTTTTATTACTCATTGGGGAACTTTCTCTTATGAACGTATAGCTTTTGTATTATCTAATGCAAGTGCCACTTTCCAATCAGCTATGCAAATATATTTTGACGATTTGATCGGAAAAATTATTCAGGTATATCTTGATGACTTAACCGTGTATTCAAAAAATCGATGAGATCATTTTGGTCATCTTAAAAAGGTTCTCAAGCGATGCAAGAAATTTGGAATTTCTTTAAATCCTTCTAAGTCTATTTTCGGCATTACAAAGGGCAAGCTCCTTGGACACATTGTCTCTAATTCAGGAATAAGCATAGATCCTAAAAGGATCGTTGTTATCCTGAATATTCTTGCTCCTACTTCCAAGAAGGAGGTGCAAGCCTTTATGGGTGTTATCAACTTTGTTCGTAGGTTTGTTCCTGATTTTTTTGTAATGGTAAAACCAATTCACAATATGATTAAGAAATATAGTGCCTTTTCTTGGACGGATGACGTTAAAAATGATTTTGTAGGGACCAGTTCCGCACTAGTTTTGGTGAAGCCAAATTTTGAGAAGGAATTTAGGATATATACTAATGCCATAGAGGAAGTAGATTCCTCTATCCTCATGCAATGTGATGACCAAGTAAATGAAAAACCAGTGGCTTACATGAGTCAAAGCTTGTCAGATGATGAGTTTAAATATTCTTTTATTGAAAAGCATTCGTTTTCTCTTGTTAAAGTTGTTGAAAAGTTTCGCCATTTCATCTTAGGTAAGTACACACTGGTAAAAGTCCCTTTACCTGTTGTCAAGTTTTTACTCTCGTAGACTTATATTTCAGGGAAGCTTGCACATTGGCTTGCCAAGATCCAGGAGCATGATTTAACTATCGTGACTTCTAACACCATCAAGGTGTTGATATTATGGTAGCTGCGGGAGGTATTTACCTCCACGTGTAAACCTGACGATAATAGAATACTCCGGAAAGAAAGAAGAAACCCTAATGAGTTGGATAATAACCCTAGAAGACTTTTCGTCTCAAGAAGATAATTTATATTAGGTTATTAGCCTCCAAGAGAAGAAGTCAGCCAGAAATAATAATAATATACTGAACAGACAGGTACCCAGAAGGAGAAGTTAGCCCCAGTAAGTCTACCAGAACCACTATAAATATAGGGCGCCAGTCTCTCATTTGACACATCTCAGCCGTTGCAGAGAGCCAGTTCTACGCAGTGCAGTTGCAGTCTTGTGCGCAGGTTTGGAGGAGAGCTTCTGGTGCAGTTGTTGCAGCTAGAAGTTACATTTTGGCTTGGACTATCTATTGGCTAGGGTTTGGACTATCTGATCAGTTCTTGTTGATGGGATATCCTTTGGGAAAGGTGCGCTACCCTTTGTATGTCTATCTAGCCTATGGTTTGCTTCTAGAATGATTCTCTGTCAAGGTTAAGGTGCTCGAAGGGTGTCTTCAGCCTATGGTTGGGTGACAAGGGTATTGTCAATGGAAAAACAAGCACATATGCTTATATTCTAACAGGTTCAGTTCAATCTCAGAAGAAGTCTTCTTTGAAGAGAAGCCTTAAAGTATCCTTGGTTGTCCATCCAGATCCATGATCCTATTATGAAAGGAAGAAGTGGAATATCTAGGGCATGGAATCTATAAGAAACTCCATGGACCCAAGAACTAAAGAAACACATGAAGATTCCAAGAAAGAAAGAGAAGCCAGAACAACCAGTCATTGTATCAAGAATCACAATATTGTCAGCCTGATATAAACTCAATAAAAGAAATCAAGCAAAGGAACTGAAAGTCATGATAAAGAACATTGTATGGAAGACTTATGAATGAAATCATTGTGAGATCCAAAACTAGAGGTTCTCCCATATGGAGGGAGAATACTATGATGATTACTTGTTCTAGTAAACCAGACGTATCTCTACATGAGTCATTATAGCATCCACAACATCCATGAGTTGGAGTTCTACATCAGAGGAATGCAAAGAATGTTCTCCAGAGAAATTGAATAAAGAGTGTATGAAGAGCAATCTCAATACTTTGAGGCATACCAGAAAGAGACCCTTGTATACAGATAGAAGAAGATAACTTGGTGGAGAACCTCTAGTGCACAACATAAGCGTGGTGAAGATTTCCTGTAAACATCAAGATGATTACTCAGTAGATCAGATCTCATGATGACAGAAGAAGTGCCACATGGATATGTTCCATTTTTTCCAACAATGATATACTCTATTGTTCAGAGCTACATGAAGCCTTCAGAGTGTTCCAGACTAAAGTACATTTGAAATCAAGCATTACATTATCCATGATGAAGTCCAGAAAGGAGAAAGTGGTTCTCCAATACATATCTCCATAGATGAGCAGATAAGCAGACATTTTGGTAAATCTTCTATACAAGATGAAAGAGTTTTCATACTCAAGTTGGAGCTCATGGAAACGACTTCCTTATTGAAAAAGGAAGAGATGACTCCCAGGTTGGGAGGGAGCACTGAAAATATTATTGAAGACATTCATTTTAAAGATTGAAAATAGTCCATCTTGGACAGATGCTTTCCTGTTCGGAAAGTGGATTGAGATTTCTGATGAACAGTGATTTCCCATTGTGGTTAACATGGGAAATGGTCCAGATTGTTGGTGTATCATAGACAATGACTTCCCATTTTGGTTAACATGGGGAGTGGTCTAAGGTAGTCTCTCTTCTTGAGGGTTACTCAAGAAGACTGGCCTGCCTCACCGGACAACGATTTCTCATTGTGGTTAACATGAGGAATGGTTTGTTTTGGAGGTTGATACATGACAGTATTTTCCTCTTGTGGTTAACAGAGGAAATGGTCCAGACAGTCATTCCTTAGGGTTTATACATTCTCTCCAGGGTGCAATTTGATTAGTGTAGGAGGAATGTTCCAGGGTGGGGAATGGTCCAGGCTCAGCAATCAAGGATAGGCATTCCTTAGGGTTTATACATTCTCTCCAGGGTGCACTTTGATTAGTGTAGGAGGAATGGATCAGGGTGGGGAATGGTCCAGGCTCAACAATCAGGGACAGGAATTCCTTAGGTTTTATACATTCTCTCCAGGGTGCACTTTGATTAGTGTAGGAGAAATGGTCCAGGCTCAGAAATTAGAAACAATCATTCTTCCTTATTTGAGAAGAATAGGGAAGATAGCCCATTGTTGATGTTCTACACTGAGGGAAGATATTATTTCAGATCTTATAGATGTGAGTGAAAGAATGATGATTCAGTTTATATCATAACATTGTTTCTGTGTAGGTTGCTATCATATGTTTGTTATGAAGACTGTATGACAGTAGATGTATACTACTGTGGTGGATATGTTCCACTGTTTGTGACTATACATTGTTGATAAAGTACTTGTGTGTTACTTGGTGTGGTAGTGTACCACTAGATTGTAGTTATGTACTACTATGGATATACACAGTTGTGTTATATTTTGTTCGGATTGCCTTGAAGACTATCAACATTTTATTGGAAATAATTATTAGCCAGATGAATGATGAACAAAGATTTTCATACAGAAAATGGTTCAGAACATTTACTCTTCTAGATCAGAAGAATGCCTCTTGTATCACTCTGTGGAGTGAGCATCATGTCTAATTACTCAGATAGAGTATGGTTTCGATAGATGATGCAGCTAATGATGATGATGGTGCTCATGATCTAGTCATGATCTAGTCTATATAACTATGTTGATGCTACTGAGTGAATGGTATGTTTTGTGCTCAAGACCATTACATGTAATACCTCCCTAGCTAGGAGGGAGTGTTGATATTATGGTAGCTGCGGGAGGTATTTACCTCCACGTGTAAACCTGACGAGAATAGAATACTCCGAAAAGAAAGAAGAAACCCTAATGAGTTGGCTAATAACCCTAGAAGACTTGTCGGCTCAAGAAGATAATTTATATTAGTTTATTAGCCTCCAAGAGAAGAAGTCGGCCAGAAATAATAATAATATACTGAACAGACAGGTACCCATAAGGAGAATTCAGCCCCAGTAAGTCTTCCAGAACCACTATAAATACAAGGCGCCAGTCTCTCATTTGACACATCTCAGCAGTTGCAGAGAGCCAGTTCTGCGCAGTGCAGTTGCAATCTTGTGCGCAGGTTTGGAGGAGAGTTGTTGGTGCAGCTACTGCAGCTAGAAATTATGTTTTGGCTTGGACTCTCTTGGATAGGATTTGGACTATCTGATCATCTCTTGTTGATGCTCTATCCTTGGGGAAAGGTGTGCTACCCTTTGTATGGCTATCTAGCCTAGCATTTGCTTCTGGAATGATTCTCTGTCAAGGTTAAGGTGCTCGGAGGGTGGCTTCAGCCTATGGTTGGGTGACAAGGGTATTGTCAATGGTAAAACGAGCACATCCACTTATATTCTAACACAAGGGAAGTGAATTATCCCTTCGCTTAGCTCAACATGCTGAAACAAGTGAAGAAATTGATGAAAAATATAGCTCTCTATCAACATTGTTTTACATTGACAATCAAATCCTTCATGTGTCTGAACATCCTTGGTATAAAGATATGGTGTATTACTTGCAAAATCAAAGATGTCCAGATAACTTAGATACCCATCAAAGAATAAGGCTTCATCACAAATATGCTATATACGTCATTATAGGAGACTTCTTGTTTAGGAGATCTTCCGATGGTATGTTAATTCATTGTGTGAACAATGAGGAAGCACATAAATTGTTACAAGAGACTCATGGTTCTTCAAATTATGTTATCCATGTAGGAGGTCACTTTTCTGCTAAAACTAACGCTTTTAAGATTATCAGGAAAGGGTACTATTGGCCTTCAATCTTTCGTGATTCTTATTTTTTTTCAAGATATTGTGAAAAGTGCTAGAAGTTTGTTGGGAAAGAAAGAACATCTTTCTGCTATGCCTTTACAACCTTTCCTCCCTGACTTTCCTTTTTCAAAATGGGGTTTGGACTTTATTGGTCCTATTAATCTTCCATCTTTAGGAGGGCAATATTTTATCTTGACAACCACAGACTATTTTACGAAATGGACTGAAGTTGTCCCGCTTAAGCATTCGTAGGATGAGCAGGTGATTTGTTTTCTTGAAACAAATATTTTTTCTAGATTTGGTCTTCCTTTGGAAATTATTACAGACAATGGTCCCACCTTTATTTATGCTAAGTTGACCTAGTTTTTAGTTGAATTAGGGGTTAAAAAATTTACTTCATCAGCTTATTATCCCCAAGGTAATGGGCAGGCTGAGTCTACCAACAAGAATCTGGTCAGAATTATCAAGAGGCTCATTGAAGATAAACCTCGTCAATGGCACACTCTCCTCACTTACTCCCTTTGGGAAGATCACACTACCACCAAGGTGAGCACTGGTTGCACTCCTTTCCAGCTTGTTTATGGTCAAGAAGTCATTCTACCTACTGATTTGGAACTTTCCTCCCTAAGGTTAATGCTACAGGTTGAAGAATTAAATTCTTCTGATGTTTCTCAGAGAATGAATGCACTTTTGGCTTTAGAGGAGCAAAGGACATTTGTCTTGGATAATATAAAGAGAAGACAACAAACTATTAAAAAATATTTCAACAAAAGTGTCAAGGCTGTCAAATTTAAGGTTAATGAAAAGGTATTGTTGTGGGATTCAACTCATGTTGATAGAGGAATTGTTGGCACAGGGGCAGACCCAGGGTTCAACGCTTAACATCGCACCAAAAAAACCTTGACTATCGGCCCTTTCGGCAACACCTGCGAAGCAGGAAAATTCTCACCCGAAGTAGAAGCAGGGGAGGTTACATGACGCAGGTGTCTGTAACTAGGCTGGGACATGATTATGTGATAAGAGAAATTCTCAGAATATTTTGTTAACGCTTAGGAAGTGAACATGCATTAGTTTATTAACTTCATTAACACCGCATAGTATAATCAAAGACAGATAAGCACAGTAACAACAAGTGATTATGCACCCTGAGCACTTAACACTTAGCACTGTGAGTTAATTCTAGCATTCATCTACCATTTAACATAAGTAAATTACTTGAGCAACAAAATATATATTCATTACACATCATAATCAAAGCACTAAGCAAATGTATAAAAGAAATGACATTGCACAAAGAAAACCATGAGACACCAGATATACGTATTTCACCCCAGGGTGTGGCTACATCCACAAACCAGTTTTCTTCTTTATTATTCCCCAAAATCTTACATCCAGTCACTCCTATGCACTAATCCACAAAGTTGAACATCGCACAAGACAGGAGATCTACGCACTAAGCACTAGATCCTCCTTCTTTACCTTCCAAAACTAGGTCAAATGCACAGAGCCAAAATATCTTATCACGACACTTAGCACCTACTCCACATTGAGCATCACAAGCACTAAGCACAGTCTACAAAATCACAGTTGAGCACAAATCCTCGACCACACATTCCTTCGCACAAATAACTACCCCTTCTACAATACATTCCTCTTAATTTATACTTTACAAAATCTTACAATAAGGCCTAAACATGGTGAAAACCCATGGGTCGACATCCCATAAACCCATTACAAAACCTAGAGGACCCCTTACTAGGTCCACATAACCCTCAAAATAGGTGAGATCCACGATCTCAACTCCTCCTAGGCACTCCTACTTCGACCAACGTGTCGAATTCCAAAAGTGGACCAAAACCTCCAAAACTGACCAAAGTTTCCCCAAAACTTGATCGACAGCCAACAGGACCCCAACACTCACCTGTGACTCATCCTGAGTTACTCGGGTCCAAACAATGTTGCTTCAAAATCCTTGAGCTTAACTCGAGTTGCCTCGACTTGCTGCCTCACCTGAGCCTCCTGCTCAGTGAGCTCCTGGATTGTCTTCTCTATAACAAACCCTTTCAGGCATTGTTCTATTGCTACAACTACTTGATCTAACTGTGAACCCTGGTCATCGATCTCCTCGAACACCTTGCAAGATTCATCCTGCATAGGTTGTAACTTTTTTGTTACTTCCATCACCTTACCCTGGAGGGTAGTGATATGTTGTTGTATTGTGCGTTGCTCCTAGGATCTCTTCATCCTTTCCACTGTTGTGAGTAGCTTCATATGCGCCTGCAATGAAAGTGATTTTTGATGCGCCTCATGTAACTGAGCCTCTACCTTCTTTAACTCTGGATCCTCAATGAGGCGTTCATACATCTGGGCACTTCTGTCACTCAACTTTTTACAAGCCGAGGCAAGGGATTTTATACTTGCTACTGTGTTTTTAGTGGATTCTTCCCTCTGGTCATGTGCCTCCTGTGGGGTGCTCGGCACTGTTCGGGCCTCCATTTCAGTGATCCTAGCCTGAAACTACTGGAGGGTCTCTGTGAGCTTCACTACTTGAGCTTCGATGGGCTCTTGCTCCTTCTGTACCAAGCCTGGCACAGAGCGACACATTTTTCTTACTGCTTCTTTGACCATGGCCTGATCTGCGAGCAACTACTCTTTTTCCTTATGTAGTTGGGCTTCGCCAGCTTTATTTTACTCCTGAAGCTTTTCTTT
This sequence comes from Picea engelmannii, assembly GCA_009831015.1. Classification (NCBI taxonomy): domain Eukaryota; kingdom Viridiplantae; phylum Streptophyta; class Pinopsida; order Pinales; family Pinaceae; genus Picea; species Picea engelmannii. The sequence continues at coordinate 184,539 of ML783189.1, forward strand.
CTCGCTTTCATAGGAAGCTACAATGTTCTACATTGCTCGTAATTGTATTAGGACTTCGTCTTTCTCCTTTTGCAAGGCTTCTGTAGCCTTCTCCTTGTCTTCCTGATCTCTCTGGAACTGAGATTTTGTTGCATCAGCAAGCCTTCTTAGATGGGTTTCTCTTTCAGCGGTCATTTCTCTTTGTTCCCTTCTATATTCCTTCAAACCTGCCTCCAATACTTTGACCTGTTATGGAGGTATTCCTTTAAGGTTAACCTCAACATCCAAGTTGGGGCTAGCCTATAGTGATGTGGGGATGGGAAACTTGATGCTATACTGGGGGAGGGTGATCCAAATCCCTGGTTCACCCTACGAAGTTCGTTCATCCCCCAAGTCTGCAGTTTGTGATTAGGAAGGCCCAGACAACGCAGTAGGCACTGCACGAACCAAGTGAACAGCCTATTGCACTTCCTTCAACTCCCTCTCAATCCTTTCATATAACTCCACCTGTTTCTCTTATATCTCTGCAACATGTCTTCAAAGGCGTTCTCCATAGCTCTGTGGACTATACTAATGTCGTCGTCAGTGAGAGTGGCTTCCAACTATGGCTTATTGGTGCGGATTTTCTTCCTTGTTGAAGGTTTCTTTGGAGTAACTTTCCTCTTTTGTGGGGTCATTGTCACAACGGAACCATTTGTTGTCACAGGGGAAGACCCAGGGTTCAACGCTTAACAATGCACCAACAAAACCCCAACTACCGTCCCTTTCGGAAACACCCGCGAAGGAGGCAAAGTCTCACCCAAGGTAGAAGTATGGGGGGTTACAGGATGCAGGTGTATGTAACCAGGATGGCACACAATTTTGTGATAAGAGAACTTCGTAAAATATTTTGTTAACGCTCAGGAAGTCAACATGCATTAGTTTATTAACCTCATTAACACCGCAGAGCATAATCAAAGACGGATAAGTGCAGTAACAACAAGTGATTATGCACCTTGAGAACTTAGCACTTAGCATTGTGAGTTAAGTCTAGCATTCATTTATCCTTTAACATAAGTAAAGTACTTGAGAAACAAAATATATATTCATTACACATCATAATCAAAGCACTAAGCAAATGTATAACAGAAATGGCATTTCACAAAGCAAACCATGAGACACCAGATATATGTGGTTCACCCCAGGGTGGGGCTACATCCACAAACCACTTCACCTCTTAATTATTCTCCAAAATCTTACATCTCGTTACTCCTGTGCACTAAGCCACAGAGTCAAACTTCGCACAAGGCAGGAGTTATGCGCACTAAGCACTAGATCCTCCTTCTTTACCTTCCAAAACTAGGTCAAATGCACAAAGCCCAAATCTCTTATCACGACACTTATCACCTACTCCACACTGAGCATCACAAGCACTAAGAATAGTATAAAAAATCATAGTGGAGCACAAAGCCTTGACCACAAATTCCTTCACACACAAAAATACCCCTTCTACAATACATCCCTCTTTATTTATACTTTACAAAATCTCACAATAAGACCTAAACATGGGGAAAACCCATGGGCTGACATCCCATAAACCCGTTACAAAACCCAGAGGACCCCTTCCTAGGTCCACATAACCCTCAAAATAGGTGAGATACGTGATCTCAGCTCCACCTGGGCGCTCCTACTTAGACCAACGTGTCGAAGTCCAAAAGGGGTACAAAACCTCCAAAATAGACCAAAGTTTCCCCAAAACTTGGTTGAGGGACAACAGGGAGGCATTCAAAGTTCCAAAAATTACAGTTGGGTCTTTTTAATATTGCTTTTGTCCTGGTCGCAAATTATTACATCCTAAAGGATTTACAAGAGGGATCGTTTTCCTATAGCACTAACAATTCCCACTTAAAACAATACGTGGAACCAGCTTGAAAGTTTAACGTTGTATGAATTTTTTTTTGTATATCAGTTGTTTTATTTGCTTCGATTTTACATTTCTGCTTATTTCAATTCTGATGTGTCATTTTTTGTTATTTTGTTTCTTTTATTTGACTTCTTTTCTTGTCAAAATAAAGTGTTGGATCAATTTTTCCACAACGATGTTATTCTACAAAGCATTGTTAATCAATAACAATCAATTTACACAGTTGTCATGATGTTTCCCTTGAAAGCATCATTGAAATTGTCAGCTGCTTCAACTGTTGTTTTATAAGATAGTTGGTTTTATCCCTCTTCTGTTTTCATTTTCTTCCATTCGCTCCAAGATTCAAAAGAGCATATCAGAAAAATTTTCTCCTTGAAGTCAAGAACGCTTTACTATGATTAATCAAATGATTATGGTTCCAGGGATAAACCCCCTCATACTTAAAACTTTCCATTAGTTATTCCCAAAATCCCAGTCATTTTTCCCTTAAATCCGCTAACTTCCCCCTGTTGCATAATCATTTTGAATTATATCTTCTTGATTTGATGTTTACATGGTCTGTGAAACTAGACATTATGAGTTCTTAATTAGTTGGAAACAGATTTCCCTGTGGAGTCGCCAGTTTGTTGATGATTAAAATCGCAACGATGAATTTTGATCGCAAAGGATTGCTAAGTGTTATTACTTATTATGATGATAATATTTAACTAGTAGGTGGGACCCCCTTGTAGACTAGAGGCGCAAAGATAGACATGTTACGCTTATATGTTTTTGTTGTTATGACGTTGACTACATAATCCTATACATTTGATGATACAATCTTGGGTTCATTTGATATGACAATTGGGTGGTTGATGCATTGTTACTAAATGTTGTTGAAATTTATTTGCAATACAAGGCAGTGCCATGGGTATGAGGATTATGTTGTTTACAGGTGCTATGCTATGTAATCTTATACATTGATTACTAATCCATATATGATTATGCAAAAAAGTAATAAAATGGGAGCTTGATCAAAACAAAAGGAAAAACTATGGAAAAGTTCTAAAGCTATGGCAAAAAGATTATGTATAAACCTTGTGACATGATGGACCTAGCTACCTTACTATGTGTTGGGTTAAAGGATTATGCAATTTTTATTAAAATATTTATATGGAGGCACATATGGTAATGTTGACGTATGGTGGAGACATGTTTGGGTGGAACACTATACAATGTGTATGTCATCAGGTCTATACAATAGATATGGCATTTAAATTATGCATTGGTTATATAGTTGAATTTAATGGTTGATGGACTGGCTAGTACGTAAAATTGAATAGGGTCAGGTGAGGAAGCGACGTGCATTTACTGCACATCACTCCAAACCTCCCTTGAGCTCGTCACCCTAGCATAGTTGCATTGTTGCTCTGTTAGTTGTGGAAGCTCTGTGATTTCAGGTTTCAAAGGGGAAAACTCAACCAGTTCGTCATTTGAAGCAATTTTCTCACAGGTATAGCTCTTTGTTTTCCAGCCATGATGGACTCTCTGTATTATGAATCAAATGGTGGCTCAGGATTGCATAGGTCATGTGTTTTATTGATTTTTCGACTGAGTGTCAATATTGTGTTATGGGTCCTCTATGATTACTACAAAATGTTGGCATTTTTAAGCGAAGTAATGGGTGTTATTGATTATAAAGTTTGTGCATTAGCTATTGATTCGTTCAGCTTGGGTTTTATGATGATTCTTTGTGGAAAATAGTAACAGTGGTGCAACGAACTCTGAGTTTTATTGTTGAAGGTTTTTAACCATCAGTCTGTGTATCAGTTGTTGTCGACCCTTTTTCCCTCTTGGTCATTGTGTGATTCTTTATCCCAGTTGCAATGAAACTGTCGACAGTGATGTGGTTCTTTTGGTTAAGCCCTGAGCTATTGTTTGTATGGATGGTTATTTACTTTCATTTCACCAAAATCTTTCCACAGTCCAATCTTGGTTTGTCCAGAATGTTTAATAGAGGCCTGTGTATGTATCGGATTGATACGAGTTGTGTTATAGAATTCTTTTAATGAAGAAGTTTCACGCGTGCTCCACTCATCTCTGGTATAATGTTGAATGTATGTTTTGAGGCCTCACTGTCAATTGTTTTTGAAATTTATTGACCTCCTGGGTGTTGGAAAGAGGAATGATCTCTCTGTGTTTTCGAGTATCCTTCATTGTTTAAATTAACCTCCTTTCCTCGCTGCAATAAAGTAATAGAGGCATCTGTGTGTGCTTGGGTTATTTAGCTTGAATTGATTTATTTTCCACTCGGGCATTCTCTTATAGTTCTATCAAAATCTTGGGGTTATAAGTTGAAGGAATGTGGTGTTTTTAAAGAGCATGGCTCTTTGTTCTTTCAAGATTATATTCGTCACCTGTGGTTTCTTCTTGCTGGTAAATTCTTGAGGGTGTAAAGGTTATGAGCTCTCTGTGTTTCATTACCTCTTTGCATTTAAATTCTAAAGATCCCGACTTGGAGTCTGACTTGATTCTACCTTCCTCGGGCACCTCCTGGGGTTTGTCAAGATTTTGGGTTTAATGATTGTGAAAATTTTAAAGGCACGGGCTCCCTTGCTTCAAAAACCATCTCTTGGTCGAATCTATGTGTGTCCTCTCTGTGATGAATTTGTTTGAATAGAAAAGAAAATTATGGTTACCTACAGTCGAGAGTTGTCCTTCAAGATGACTATGGTCTCCCTTACTGTGTTTAATCCCAACATGATTGTGATTGCATTTAAAGTTAAGAAGACACATGTGTGTGTGATTGTTTCACCAACCACGATCATGATTTTGTCAAAGTTTAAAAGAGATACCTATGTGTCAATATCATTATGTTCTCTTCATACATCTCATGGGAATCACCGGGCAGATTATGATTGTTTTAAAAGGAAGTCTATACATATTGATTCACATAGAGATCAAGCTCAGGGTTACATTTTTTGGGTTGATTGTTGTTGTCGAATCCATATTATATCAATTACATTGTCGAAGACCTGTGTGTATGATAGACTCATCAAACATTCTTTGATTCTGTCCATATTTAGAAAGGAACCTATGTGTGTTTAAATCAGACCTGATTTTTGTTACAGGACAGTGACTGTTGATTGTTTATCCTGGGTCTATTATTGTTTGATTGCCAAGGATGAATGTTGGATATAGATAATGGAATCACTTGATGATTGTTTTAAAGGAAAGATATCAACATTAGAGCATGCAGTACTGTGGAATTGGAAATGTTTGCATAGTCATTATATAAATGCACAGATTGCTATAGATTGAAGATTTCTAGGAAATTAAAATTGTTTTATTGAAGACAATAAGCAATCTGTATGAAATTGAGGAACAGTTAAATGTTTTGGTCTTGGAAGTGGATGTTTTTGGATTAAATTTGAAACAGAGTTATGATAGTTGATTGATTTAATTTATTTTATGAACATTATCCATCTAATTCCCTCTCATTTTCTCATTGTTTCGCTCATTATAAATCCCCTCACAATCCCAAATTCATTTTGCACGCCCTATTCACTAAAATTAAATCAAAACTCTGTATGACAATGATAAAAAAATTACACAAAGATAGATGGCAGCTGATATGTTTTGATATTGTTGCAAAGTCAGTTATTTAATGAATTTTCGAGCAATAATCGTGTTCTTACTCCCTCTCATGATATCACTTTTTTGCTCAATACAATCCCCCAGGATATCCGATGAACCCTATCTCACCACCTGCTCATTTGACAATTATTAAATATTTTTTATGGATTGGATTGCATGGGTCTGATGTTGATTGTTGAGCCAAACTTTGTTTTATATTAAGAGAATGTCATGTATGGTCTGTTAAGAGCTAGTTGCTAATAATTGTTGCATACATGATGAGCTTCTTCAAAAGAGGAAGTCATGGTCGAAAAAATAAGGGCAAAGGAAACTGGAAAAGAGGGCCTAGAAGGCCCATATTCTCAATACATTTCGATGTCGATCCTCAAGAGTTAAACCAACTCTTTCATGATGGATTTTTCAATTGGATTGGGCAAGGGATAGTCCAGCCTAGACTAGAGAGGCCTCCCTTCCAGCCCCAGCATGTTCTTGGTATCCTGTGCCTCCCCATGTATCTTTGCAACCTGAAGTTCTCAAGAATGAGGGATGGCATGAGATTGTTCACCCGGCAGTCTCCCACCATCGTGGCTGGCCAAATTTGTCATTACCTCCTCCTGCTCCACTTGTTAACCCAAATGTTCATATTTCCCCTTCACACTCACCTGTACAGTCCTTTCATGCAAGACAAAGACTAAAAAACAAGGCTCACCATGTGCATGATAAATGTAAAGTTGGTGTTGCTCCCTCCTCTCCTTCAAGTGACTCAACCAATTCAGTATCATCATGTATGCACTTGAGGGATGACTGCTCCCATGTCATTAGTGAGATCAAGCCTCAAGGTTCCACCCAACCTAAGGCTAATTCAGGGAAGTCAAAAGGAGATAGCAACAACAAAGGAAAATTTTCCTCTCAAAGTGGACAATATGGTTTTTGATTAGGTGTTTATTATTGATTTATTGAGGACGGTGAACTGTTGAAAGTTTTGAACAACCAACTATTTTTGGATATTGTGGATATTTACATGTTTGGATATAATTTGAAATATTTCTGATATTTAAATTTCAAATTGTGGAAAAAATTATGGGAGCCACAAGGAGACATGTGTATGATTAATTGTCTACTTATGTTTATTTTTGTTAAGAAATAAAAGGGAGTCACAAGGGGTCCCACCTACTAGTTATTATTTAATAAAAAAACCTTTATTATTATTATTAATTCTTCCCCTAAACTAAAAGTTGGTTGAGTTTTAGTTAGCTTAACTAAATGAGGTAGTTGAACTACTTCAACTAATTTGGAATGCATAAAAGTCAAATGAGAAGGAAGAACAAAGGGGAGAATAGAAGGAGAAAGCATACTAAGGTTTGCGCTTGAGTTTTATTGAGATAGTTCAATTTGCATTCATTCTTCAATTCATTAAAAGCCTAATTCTCTTTTATGACGACGGGGTCCTATTACAGACAACAAGGTTCAAGCCTGAATCATATCAGTCATATGTTTGTTTCAAAGGTGTTGATCTATCTTTGATATTCTGTGTAAACTTGTATGTTTATGAATTGAGTTTCATGACTGATAAATGATATTGTGCAGAGTCAAGTGGGCAGCAGTATGTGGAAAGTTGATCCAGTTTCTAAAGTTCAGTCTTCACTTCTTGTCAAGGTCCTTCTGTATGGTTTTCATCGAGATATCTAAGTTTGACCTTGGTCCATACCCCCACAGGGATTTTTGTAAAGAGAACGATTCTTTTGATTTCTTGGAATGAAATAAAGAGATTGTTATTTTGTCTCATATGTGTTAATATGTGACTTGGTATTTTTGTTTTTGATCTCCACATTTATTTTTGCAATTTGTTATATTCATAAAATTATATAAAAAAGTTATATTTTGCAACAAACATTTATTTTAAAAACTCATCCCAAGCCCTTGTAATTAATACTTGTGGATTAGGAAACACTTTTTGAGGCTATAACCACAGGGTAATATTCCCGACTATCTTGCCTTAGCCAAGCAAGATTCGAAAAAGCTTGAGTAAGATAAATTCATATAATTTCCTCATCACCATGGCTACACCAATGGTGACGAATCTGAAGAAACTAAGTGTGTCTTCTTCTGATTCCAACGAGATTGATCCAACCTCGTATAAAAAACTGATTGGATCATTGATGTATCTGGTTAACACTAGACCAAATATTTGCTATGCAATGAGTGTACTTAGCCAATTTATGAGCCAATTTGAATTGTTCTGAAGCATGTGTCGAGATGCCTACGAGGAACAATTGGACATGGCCTGAGATATACTTCTAGTATTGACATGAGATTGCAAGGATATACTGACTCTGATTGGGCAGGGATCGCAGTGGATAGGAAGAGCACCTCCGGGTGTTGCTTCACTTTGGGATATGCCATGGTTTCCAAGTGTAGCAGGAAACAGACTTGTGTGGTCTTGAGTATTGCAGAAGCAGAGTAGATTGCATTGAGTGTGGTATTTCGTGAAGCAATGTGGCTTCACAAGCTCCTTACAAATTTATTTGGACATGTGCTAAATTCCATCGTTACTCATTGTGATAACTAGAGTTGTGTGAAGCTCTCAGAAAATCCAATGTTTCATGAAAAATCGAAACAAATTGAGATCAAGTACCATTACATCCGATACATGGTTCAGAGGAAGGCAGTATTGGTGCAGTACTTTCCTACAAATGAGTAGGTTGTTGATGTTATTACCAAACCCCTTACCAGGACAAAGCTCGAGTACTTCTGTGACATACTTGGTGTGGCGGAGAATGCCTCCCTCACTGAAAGGGAGTGTTGACATTTGCAGCTTCTGGAAACATTCTCCAAGTCGAAATCATTTGTCACTGAAGTGAATTGATCGGTGATGACACATATCCGAGAAGGGATAAGTGGGTTTGGGCTTATAGCCCAACGTCCCATGTGGAGAGCACATGAGGACAGGTCAAGGGAGTTGACCCTTGACGTCACACACTATGGGAGTTGACCCTAGTGTTTCTAGAGGGTGTAGCCTCTAGAATTCCACATGGGAGTGCCATGTGTGACAAACATTCTCCAGATTGTACTCCTCTGTGAATTGAGTTGAGTTGATCTGTGAGGACACTTATTCGAGAAGGGATAAGTGCATTTGGTTTTATAGCCCAACATCCCATGTGGAGAGCACATGAGGACATGTCAAGGGAGTTGACCCTTGACGTCACACATTATGGGAGTTGACCCTAGTGTTTCTAGAGGGTGTAGCCTCTAGAAGTCCACATGGGAGTGCCATGTGTGACAAACTTTTTGCTACTTGGTGGTTGTGTACCACTGGCGGAGACGGTGTGTCTCTGGACAGTAGTTGTGTACTACTATGGAAATATACCTCCCTAGCTAAGAGGGAGTGTTGATGTTTCAACATCGGGTGGAACTTCTCCTAGATTGGGTTGCAGACTAAGGAAGATAGGATACATTTATCATAAAGGTGCACTTGTGGTAAATGGGCCCAAACGTAGTCCTTCCTTGATCATGACAAGGATAATATGGACTCGAGGTGGTTGAGGTGTTTTCCACGTGTCAGATAGCATCATGCTAACATTCATTCATGGGGGTGTACCTATGGTGAACAACCTTGGTTGAGAATGTCTCCCTCCTTAAGAGGGAGTGTTGATGTTTGGACAACATCGGGAATACATTCTTCCAGATATATATATATATATATCTGACATGATATTTATAATACAAAGTATAAATATACTTAATAATTAAGTAGCTACTTATTATCTAAGGGACACATCCTTTCATGGATGGTCATCATGTGTTCTATTTATATGGAACTCTCATCATTGTAATAATATATCAATCTATTATAATCATTTTGTCTTAGCATTTTCTATTGTACTTGTGTCTTTTTGCATGGTTATTATTGTTGTTATTGTTCATGGTTTATGTTTCAATTCATGTAAATTTGTAAAGAAACTGAATGTAATTGAACAACATTAAACTCCAACAGTAACTAAGGAGATAATGTCTCGAGGCCCACAGGTATCAAACATGGATTGCGAAGAGTCGGATGCATAGCACAACCCACAAAGCCCCTTTTCTTCACCATAGTTCACCACCATCATCATCAGTGACAAAGCAATGCCCACTACATTGACCTGGCTCCTAGAAGACAAGTCTTTCTTCATGAAGTAATAAGTCCAGTCTCATAATGAGTGTCACTTTAATATTTGAAGCATTAAAACAAGTTGCAAAGAGTCATTTCTTGTTTATGGTACGTTTTCTTGATTATGGTACGTTTTCTTGGAAATTATATATTTTTCCTAATTTCACCTTGGTGGTTGGCACGTTATCCTAGTAAGTTGGTCACCCTTGGGAAAAGGGTTTCTACTAGGGGGTTTCCTTGAAGGGTCATTGTATCATTCCCACTCATACTTACCACTTTCCACACTTATTTCCCTCCACTTCCTCATCTTTTGGGTTCTCGGCTGCATTGACCCCAGAAAGGGTTTGTACCTCATTTCATGGGAAGAAGGGGATAAATGTGTGTTGTAGTTGACATCACGCATAAATGTTCACTCTAAAGTCCTGAGAGCCATGAAACGCTTCTCTGAAAAAAAGGAAAAAGTGTGCATTGCAATGTTCTTTTATTTCCAATGGGGAGTAAATTGCAATGTTCTTTAATTTCCAGTGGACATAGCACCCAATGTACTTTAGCTTAAAGTGGCATTGCAGTGCTCTTTTATTTCCACTGCACATAGCTCTCGATGTTCGGACTTAATAAAAAGACAAATAAAAGGTTTGGAAAAAAATTGCATTGCAAACAAAGGGAAACTCGAGGATGTAGCACAACCTCCACAAAGGCACCCATAAATGACACAATTTGAACCCTTGATTTGTCAAGAACCCCAACTAGATGAGGTCTTCTTGGAAAACATTCCTTGACTTGGTGATTGGCCTACCCAATAGGGCACCATGACACCCCTCACATACCTAAATGTGACAAAGTTTACAACGTCTTTGAGCATTTTTTTAATTTGAAAAGGGGGGATGTGATGCACTTGTTTGGGTGGTTCTTTTATTAAATGTGGCTTACATAGCATGATTCATGTCACTTGTGGACACTTCAAGGGCGTACTTGTTTGTCTTTGCAGGACATGCACCAATGTTGGATGATGGACCGCTCATGATGTCACCTATATTTGGATGTGGCCTTTAAAGGCCTAGGACGTCAACCTTTGGCTCTTGACGTCATCCTGAAGTCTAGCATTTGATGTATGATGTGGTTCTGAAAGTGGTTTGACAGGAGGAGACGTGTGGCATGGGACTTTGGCACATGAGAGCATGACACATGGCATGGCACTTTGGCACATGATAGCATGACACATGGCCTTTGGAGGCCCAACGTTCTCTTCTTGAGGCTTGATGTCTCACTTTTCATCCCTATGTCACCCTCCTAGGGCATAACATCACCCTTTTTAGGGTTTTACTTTATGAATTTTTTATTTTTGCAAATTGTAAAGGCAAATGAAGGGGGTCGACCATCTTCTGATTTGTTGTTGACAATTTTAAGTGGACAAATTGGTTTAGATGGCCTCATATAAATAGAGACCGTCTCATTTTCATTTTTCATCATTCATTCATCACCATTTGTGAGAGACAAGTTTGTAATTTTCTCCCTCTCTTGGGCTATCTAGTTCTTCTACTCATGCGACTTACTTGGAGGGTCAAATTGTGGATGCTTTTGTTGATTTTTTGGATGAAATTTCTGCAATTAGAGCTTTATTTCATGTTATCTTGGTGAAGTAAAATATCTGCAATTTTATCTTTATGTTTTCAATGTTTCATGGTATTTTTACTTTTTCATGCTAAATGTTTTGCTTGGTGAAACCTTAAGAGAGGAGCATAAGTGTTTCCTCCTCTCACAAGGTTAATTTTGTCCAAAATTTGTGAAGGAATCCTTGCTAGGGTTAGACTCCTAAATCCCTAAAGTGTTAACACTTTAGGATTTTAGCCCTAGACATTTGATTTTGTCATAGTTAAAGTATTAAGAAGGGAGGAAAGGTTGTTAGAGCCCAAAAGTGCTTGCACTCTAGCAATCCTTCTCTTCAAGGTTTAAACCCAAGGCCCTAATGTGCTAGCACCTTAGAGTTTAAGCCCTACCTCTTAGTCTCTACTAGTTCAATCTTCAAGTATTGTTGCATTTGTTGTTGTAAAAACTCCATAGCCCTCAAAGGCACTGATTTTACAACTTTCTTATGGTGAAATTGATCAACAAACACTCTTTCAATTCTCTCAAGCTCTCTACTAACTTTGCTAACACTAACACTCACTAACTTGCTAATAAACTTGTTATTGCAAAATTTTGCTACAACCATAGGAATACACTCTTATTTGTTGCATATACTCTTGGAGAAGTGGCCTAACATATTCATGAGTTGCATATAACAATTGGATATTACTCTAGTGGATGTGTGTTAAGTTTACATTGTCAATTGTTGCATTTCAGGTTGATAATTATTGTTGCAGTTATAATTTACTTATTATTGTTGTACTAATACTATTCATTGCTACAAATTCATAACAACCATAGAAATTTCTTTGTCTAGTGTCTTCAAGGAGTATTTATTGCATGATTGGACTCGAAAATAATCATATATTTTCTATAAAGTGTTATTGTTCGAGGCAGGTACTCAAACAACTTCATACTCCTATTTCCTTGACCTAGATTTTTCTTTAGGTGATCAAGAGAGGGTGGTAGGCTTGGCTACAATACTTGCTACTTTGATCCCTTGAGGTCATCGAGGAAGCCTCTCTTGGACCTCCTCCATCACTAAAACAAGAGAATTTCTTACTAAGGTGACAGTGGTAGGATTTTCCTTAGTTACACAAATTTGGGGGACTTGTGTTGGGCTTTGCACAAGTACAAATCTTACCATAACATGCATCGACCTACTGTTACAAAGCTTATAGGCACCAACCTACTGGAGACACCAATATCCTTAGTTGAGCACCAACTCAGCAAGATATTGTGTAGGGACAACCTACTAGAGACACCAATCTCCTCACTTGAGCACCAACTCAGTGAAACATGTATCAAAACCTAAGATCTTCATACACACAGTACTTTTGACTTCCCCTGAATACTTCATACCTCATGCATTTCACAACATCATCATACCCTTAACTTTCATGCTATGGCACCTCTCCTTGCTTCATATCCCAAACATAGCTTTAAACCCTAGTCAGATTTAGCATTTCATGCCCTAGCGAACCTCATATCATCATTCTCGGAATACAATTTCAGACTGTAGCATCACAATATCAAAACAACGCACTTTGCAACATCATAAACTTTAGTCCTTCATAGCGCACCCTTAAAACTCCAAGAAAACTCCTCTTGCACACATTTAGACCCCATGAATACTCGTCGGCTTCTATTGTGCACCTCAAATATCTTCAACACACGTATAATTGCTCTTATTGCTTGGATGTTCTTCAAATGCGCACATCTATCTTGCATTTATAGTGTTTATTTGTTCACTTATGGGTTGACTTGTAAAACTCACTGGGTCAACCTGTACTTTTCGATTGGGTTGTCCTGGAAGAATATTTCATATCTCCTCATTCCTATGAAATTAGGAGTGTCATATACCATTGGAAAGGTCTCAAAATAAGTTTTTCAACCATATATCCTATGTTCTCATTTGAGCTAGGTCTTCAGAGTAAAAATGCCTTCAAATATAGGGTATCCAAACTGAGCATCAAAAATCCAAAAACAATATTTACAACAATCTTCATCTTGCAATCTTTATCTTGGACATTTGCAGTCTCCCCCTATCCGACATCAATGACAATAATATTTCCAACAATTATCTTTTTATTTTTTCAAATTATCATGTTGCAATAACATTTTCTATGTCACCTTGGCATTGAGCAAGAATATTACACCCCCCTTGTACCGCATTGTAGAATGCACATTACTTACCTTGGTGCAATTAATATGATCGTGAACTATCATATTTGTATTGTGTTTTATCTACGTGCATTCTTTAACTAAATTCAACATTGAAGATTATCGATTTTTGTTTGTTCAATCCCTTATTTGGGCATCCTAGAACATTTCTTGGGTTTTAATACCCTAGCAAGGTTGGCCCAGTGGATTACATCATTCTTTGATTGCAATCTTATTAACGACTCCAAAATCAACATGACCCATACAAGTTATCATTCCTCTCAAATAAAAGGATAGAGAAGGTGGTATACCCCATAAAGCACTCGATCAAACATGGAATTGGATGATACACAGTGTCACCAAAACAAATGCAAGAAAAACCAAGCAATATTGAGTAATAAATCAACTTCAACTTCAATGGAAGAATGTCTTGTAAGGATCACTAGACATCAATCATCCAATTAGTATACATGAAATCGAAAGCTTCATAGCACAACGACCTTGAAATGCATGTTGACCCAAGGGGATGAACTATCATGCCAATACACCTCTATGTTTATGAGATCTATGCAAGCAAATAGAAAGTTGAAAGCTATGAATCAAGATACATAACTTTGCAACAAATCATCTTAGAATCTACATATCACAACACTAGTATGTTTCCCCGCCTATCAGGTAAGTCACCAAATTGGACGAATTTAAAGGATAAAGATTGAAATTCGTCAAACTTCAAACATGTTCAAACAAGTTTGTTGAAGTTCGTCGAACTTCATGGCGAACTTCAAGGTAGATTCGAATTCAAACTTAATCGTCATTAAATTCATTTAAAATTGGTTAAAAGTATTTTAAATTTGTTGAGGTTCATGTTTTTTGGGTTTAAATTTTTATTTTTTTAAAAAGCCTAATTCTAAAGACTAAACCTAGTGTGTTCCATTCTTTCCACCACATTCAATATTTGGTGTATGTCGTGTTCTATTGTTTCTGCCACCTTCATTGTTTTCTTTCAAGCTCACAATCCTAAGTCTACAAAGTCCATATTTGATGGTCGTCAAATCAAGATGATTCCCCTCATTTTGATTCATATTTAATCAAGATGCCACATAACTACCAAAATTGACCTACGCAAGTCTTGAAGATGCCACATAACTACCAAAATTGACCTACGCAAGTCTTGAGATGTACATTTGTTAGTTGTAACCACTATAATGGTATAAGATCATGATACATTTTAACCTTCAAACACATGCTTGTATTGCTCAATACCACATTGATCATAAATTTCGCGTAGTTTTATACGAAGCTTTTAAAAAATGGTGTATTGCATAGAAGAATATTTTGACAATCGTTAAATTAAAATCTAGTTGAGCTTGATGTTTCTAGTAATACGTTTATATTATTACTAGTAGCATAACAATATGTGTAACTTTTGTGATAGAGTTATAAAGAAGGATATATAATTTAGAAGCCAATTTACTCTAGAGTAGGGAAGATAAAAATTTCATCTTTAACCATTAAATTAGACACAATTGACAAAGCAAGACCATTTCTTACTATATGTTTGATCATTAATGTCGGTATGCAATTTTCATTGTGTTTGATGTGTATTGAATTTTATTACATATATTTTGAAATTTTATAGTTTTCAAACTTAATGCTGAATTTTATCACCTAATTTTTCATTGTCAATTTTTTGTCAAGCATCAAAGTCGCCGAACTCAAACACAAATTCCAACCATGTGACTTGGCCTATCATTTAAAATTTAGCATAATGAATGTGGAGTTGGCATAGATAGATGAACTAGGCCACAAGCCTAGGGCTTTTGATTTTGTCTTGCTTTCATTGTCCCATCACAACACTTAAAAATTTATCTACCACATGCAACTTGTAGAGAGGTTCACCCCCACAAAACCAACCTTGATTTATTCAAAAGGGGAGACCTAGAGACAAAGAGAACTTCTAAATATGTCATCTCACATCCAAGGAGCTCACAAAACAAATTATCAAAAAGCACAAGTGGTGCCTATCTTGGCTGCAAACATAAGAACGTGATTGCAAACATAAGAACGTGATTCTTTATAAGGTTAAAAGGTGTTCTTCAAACTTCTTTCCCTTTCTCTTTTCTTTTTTGTGATTTTCTTTCTGGGATTTGCTCTATAATTGAGGGGGGTAAAATAGAAAATGAGGTTACGAAGAGGGTTTTGCAATTAAGAGAAGCCACTTCATTGTTTTTGGTCTTTCATTGTCCCAATACAGAGTTTGATAGTGCTATACGCAGCACAAGCAGTATAGCACTATAGCAGCACAAGCGTTGTGTCTCTGTAGTGTAATACTACATTGCAAGAGATTAATTTTGACAGAAACGCCATACATCCACCAACTGGAGCACTCATAGGAGTTCCCGTATCAATCACTCTCATTCCTCTCGTTAAACCATCTGTAACACTCATAGCTACAGCTCTAACCTTATGATTTCCTAATAATTGTTGTACCTCACAAGTAACCTGAATTTCCTGACCGGTTGTACCTTGACCCTTAACTATTAATGAATTGTAAATATTAGGCATTCTTCCACTAAATAGGCAGCAGTGTAAAAACGTACCAAAAAATACATGCTTAATTGTTTAGATAATATTGAAAAGATATGCTGGTTTCTTCATGATTTAAAGATGGATTGAAAAAAATGCACCTGGCACTATTTACTATAATATATTCACATAAAAGGAAAGGACTGGCAATAAAGATGCATATTGCTTGGCACTATCTACTATAATATGTTCACATAAAAGGTGAGGACTGGCAATACAGATGTATATTGCTTGCAACTACGACTGGGGATATTTTTTCTCCAACTGCTGACAATGCATCCATAATTGCTGTAGTTATAGTCAACTTTTACTTTAATTTACTAGCTCGATCCTAAAACTCCATCTGATTTACATATTGTCAGCTCAAGTGGCATTTAGATGGGGCTTAAGATGTGTTTGTATGTGACAATAGTTGTCTTCTTATGACCATATTTGGATCTTTAAGTTCAATTTATCGTCTGAAAGAGACCAAGGTGTATTCAGTGTTCCAAGAATGACCTTTTGGGAGGATTCACTTCTATGTGCCAGTCTTTATGTGATAGATTTGTAATTAACTAAAAAATTTCATTAGCCCTGAGCTTCCCATTGTTTAGTATGCCCTTTAGGCTTTTTCTTATACTTACTTTATTATAATATAAACTATCTTCATCTTTCATTTTGACCACTAGTGTCTGAGCTTATCAAGGATTTCTGTTAAGTTACCATCAAATTTCACATAAATTCTGCTGCTTCAATATTGAAAGTTAGCTTTCCATCATGCCTGATTTTACCACCTCAGATGGTTGGGTTGGGCCGATAAATAATACCTCTAACTAGTGGATATGTGTATATTTCTATATTTGAAATATTTCAAACACTAAATCTAGCTCGGTGATTCTAAATATCCCAGGTGATGCACTAAGGAGCCAAGCCTTTAATTTTCTTAACCTGCTATTCTTCCCAGGCTAATAGTAATTATTTTAATTTTAAATTGAACTTGGTAACAAGGACCTACTTGCCAGTACTAATCAAAGGAAGGGTAGTTTTTCACCCTCGACAAGGCTTTCATTGCTTTCAAGACACGAGAAAGTGCTTTGGTTGTATCTGTTATAAATAAAACAAAAACAGAAAAATTGATCCCAGCATGTCCAGATTTAAGATCGTGATCCTAATCTTGATGATGTCAACAGTTGAAACCTAGTTGACCACTCGAAATCAAGGCTTGAATCATCAATACCATGCATCACACATTAGAATGAGTGAAGATCATCTGAAATTGTAAATAACAAAAGAACTTCAGTAGCGTGAGACTTGTAAGATAGTCATCTTGAGTGGGAATCTTTCTACATCCTGCATCAATTACCTCCAATAAAAAGCTGATAAATCAAACATTCAATATTTGCAACTCTCTTTAAGATATAATGGCATGCACAGTTCTTGAGGATATGCTTTACCAGTGCCAGTGCTTACTCATCTCTGTACTTTCTTATAGTGTCCATTTATGGAAACCACTGAACTTTAATATTTAAAATTAAATTAATGTATCCTCCACCATGCAATATACAAGAAATTTCATAATGTCAAAAGGACATCTCAAACGTGTCATATGTGCTTTCAAAAGAATAATTCGTCTTTCAGAAAACAATATAACTAGACACACTGTTTCAGAATCAAGAGAATATAAAACAATGGGCAGATGATAACAAGAGGATATATAATCTGTTTTTTACTAAGAAAAAACTGAAATGTAAAACCAACGTGTTTTTTTCAAGAAAGTCCCTTCTGTAAGAATGAACTGAAAACAATTATTGAGAATTTGCGGACTTTCTTGCACCCTTAGCCATAAATATGCAAAGATAGTGAACAACACCACTGCACACCACTGCACGCTACATTTTGTGCATTTAAGACTACCAGAAAACCACCGGAGTATAATCATGTATCCTCCACCTGGGAGTGAAACACAAAGCTTGGGAACGACGTTGTGATATCCCTGTATTAGAAAAACCCACTTCATTAAAATGCACTACACATCAACATATGTAAACCCCAGTTATAAACAAGATATAAAATAAATTCCATGTAAATAAGGCACATCTTATCAACATAATTTGCTGTTGACACTGCCAAAGAAGATATATGATGAAACTAGAACGAGTATGGGCAGAGACTGCCCACAGAAAATAATAAATAGAGAATATATTCTGCAATTTTGAAGTCTAAATCAAAATACAATGGATAGAATAAATAAACTCACAATTAATCTTTTAAATCTAGAAGAAATTGCATGGTATACTGCAAGAAGGGTTAAACACTCGTCTGATTAAGAACAGGATTCACAGTAAAGTATTTGCCTAAATAATGCTGCAAGCAGTGGGTCCATTATTTCGGTAGGTCATCAACAAAGTAGACAACTTGATAGTATGCTTTACAGTCCTACAAAACACAATGGCAGGCAGAAAGCTTACTTCTGTGGATGCCCTTAGGCAGGAAGCTCACTTCGGGATAAAGAGCCCGATTCGGTTTTTTTTTGTCAGTTTTTTTTTTGTGTGGAGCAGCAAGGGAAGAAGTTTGTGGAGGCCATCAAGCATTTTTGA
>ML783189.1:208665-232870 GCA_009831015.1 Picea engelmannii
TACATCATCTCCCACCATACATTTACAACTGGTAATTGAGGTAGCCAAGACATACAAATATAATGTTGGATTTTCAATGAGCTATGGCTCTTGTATCCTCTTTAAATTTTCTGTTAACTATTACTTGAACCATAACTACTGCAGCAAACAAAGATCACAAGAAGAATAACCATACACAAGAACACAAGAAGTATCCTAAGAAACCCTTCTCAACAAGGGAAGAAAACCCAGCCAATCCTTTGCTATATTTCTCAAGAGAAAGACCTCCCACACCATCACCAAACCTAGCACACAAGAGGGTGCTGTAATTCTAATAATTTCAGACCACAACTTCTGAAATCATGAGATGACACAATGACAAGTGTGTTTCCTCAATGGGGATTCACCTTTATTTATATAAGAATTGTTACATTAAATGATGTGTCTATTGGCACAATAGGGCCGACCTCAATAACTCAAAATATAATTAATAATTACCATATTAATTATCTTTTATATTAATTATCTTTTACATTAATTATCTTTTACATTAAGGTGGGGCCGACCTGTACCCTTTACATTACAATTAGGGTTACAGGCAAGTCTGACTCTTGAACAATATAGCAAGGGATCTCATACACCCACTAGTGCTTAGCCACTACGGGCACATCCATAGGGATGTTCATATCTCTATCTCATTGCATTACACAGAAGAACCACTCTCACTAGTGCTCAGCCACTAGGATCACGCTCACTTGTGCTCGTCCACAGGCACGTCCACTCAACAGATCTTCTTTTCCACTGCATTACACAGGAGAGTCATCAGGAGTTCATCATCAACTCTCTGCTCAGAGGAGGCTAATACATCATCTTCATCTCTGTCTCATGACGATGCACCCAGCTCTTTGGGAATTCACACGTTCACCTTGTACTCAGCAAGAGGCACGTCCAACTCAACAGATCTCCTTTCTCACTACATTACACAGGAGAAGCATCTGGAGTTCTTCTCAACTCTCTGTAAGGAGGAGGCTATCACTACGTTCCAACTCTATTTCTAATAGGAACCACACACCCATCTCAAGGGGCTCTCTCTTAGGTCTGTGTCCTAGAGGATGTCTCACGCAACTGTAATCATCAACACTCCCTCTTAGCTAGGGAGGCATTCTCCATCAGGCTAAGTCTCGTACAAAAGTATTTGAACTTCGTCCTGGCTGTGATCATCAACACTCCCTCTCAACTAGGGAGGTAATCTCCACCAAGCCAGTTTCTCACAGAAGTACTTGAACTTCGTATTGGCAAGTGGTTTGGTGAAGATATCTGCAATTTGCTCATGTGTAGGAGGATACTGCACGTGTACTGCTTTTCTCTACAACATGTATCTGATATAATGTTATTTTTTCTCAATGTGTTTCGATCTATCATGAAACACGGGGTTCTCGAAGAGCTTTACACACATCTCTGGTTATCATCATAGAATCCATCTCATGATCAAGTAAATCTGTCAGAAGCTTGTGAAGCCACACTGCTTCACACACTCAATTCTATATACTATGCTTCTGAGGTACTCAAGGCCCCAGAGTTTTGTTTCCTGGTGCACCAGGAAACCATGGAAAACTTCACATTAAGACAACAATCGGATGTGCTCTTCCAATCCACTGTACTCTCTGCTCAACCTATATCGGCATATTCCTGCAAACTCAAGTTTACACTGGAGGCATATCTCAGGTCATATCCAGCGGTGCCTCGTATATATCTCAATACATGCTTTACTGCTATCCAGTGAGTCTGTCTCGACTGACTCATGGATTGACTAAGCATATTCGTTGCATAACATATATCAGGTATGGTGTTAACCATATACATCAATGATCTAATCAGTTGTCGGTACACATGTGGATCAATCTCTTCTAGAATAGTCATTATTTATTTTTCGTCAAATCCATCATCATCGGTGTAGACATGGATTTGCATTCTGTTATATTGAACTTCTTTTAATATCTCCATTGTATATTTTTCTTGATTTAGGAAAAGTCTCATTAGTCCTCTGTCATACTTCTTGTCCCAGAAGACACTACATCATACCTAGATTCTTCATCTCAAAATCAAAAAATCAAAGCTTGCTTGTCACAACACGGCTTCTTGAATAAATCATCAAAGTCATGCTCTCGTCACCAACAATGTAATAGTATAGGTTTGGATTAGCAACACTTTTGCTGAAAACCCAAACTTCATCAAGAATCCATCTATCTGATGTAGTTTCCAACTCATGGATGGTAGTACAGATGGAAGTGCATCGGAATAATGGATCAATATGTCTCATCATAGTTCACTCCCTCTACTTGTGAGAATCCTTTGACTACAAGTCTCGTTTTATATTTCCAGATACTTCCATCAACTGCATGTCTTTCTGCTTCTTGCAGAGTTTGTCAAGCCCAAACAAGCCTTTTATGGCCTACTGCAAAGTTCCTGGGAATATCAACTGGAACAATTGTATCAATGGCAATCTCCCTGTGGACTGCTGAAGAGGAAGAAGATAATGCCTCTCTTCCTCAATTGATTTGACTCCTTCTGAGTCAAGTGACTCCCTCTGAAGTCTGAAGGATAAGCATCTTCCTTTGTTGTTAACCTGCGTGGAACAAGAAAACAAACGAAAGGAAACAAGACAAGAATATCTCCTAGTGGAGATTCATGAGTACATCTCTAGAATCAAAATATTTTAAGGATTGTTGTCACAGCTACAACACCTACTTGTAATGTAGCAACTTTAGAAATGTAGGTTATAGTCATGATAAAAAATATCAAACCTGGAGTCTTCACTTCCAGTGTGTTGTTCTTCTGAATGCACTGAGACTTCTTTGGGTCCATGATTTGCACCAGGGGTTCCTTCCTCCTACAAATACTCTTATGACAATAATGCAAATAATATATATATACAAGTGCATACCTGAGAGTGTACACCAATGGAGGTTCTGCTTGTTTGTCTTGTAGCCACCTATACTCTGGTCTAGTAGCAACTTTCTGCATGTTCAGGGCAGACCTCAGACTTGGTCCTTTTATACCTTAGAGACTTCTTCAGATTTGGGCCTCGAACTCTGGTCAACATCCTGGCTTCGATCAACAACACTATTGTTGTAGTGCTAACTGTCAAGTAACTCATACATGGCTCTTGTTGTTGGACAGTGCATCTTAGGGTGCACGGTTGTTGCAACCTTTTGTTACTGACAACACGGCCACATATTTGACACTATGCCAACAGATTTATTTGCTATTTTCTTTTCCTTGGAGAAGGAGACTCTTCATATTTTACTGACTAAAAGTTTGGAGCCTACTCCATGTTTTTCCTTCTTTTTAATCATCAATGTCAGTGAAGGTCTGCTCTAACTGACTATGGACATTATCCCCTTGCTTGGAAGCTTTTATTTATTTCAGCCTTTAATTTCTGGGCCCGAGTTACCCATGTCTCTGCAACAGTAGGGGTTTTCATCTTCTCTTGGGAACATTGTTTCTTTTCTTTTGAACAACACCAGGGGAAGAGGAAGTTGACCTCATCATGTATTTTGTACCACACCGGAGTAAACAGATAGACAAACCCAGAGAGGAATGCATCTCATTCCCAACCTCTACTTGAAACCCATCAAAAGTGTGAATGAATTGTATGGTAAGTTGAGTCAGTTTTGCTAAAATTTTAAAAAATGAAACCAACCTGTTCTGGCAAAGATACCCGCGACCTGAGGTTTTGTTGTACAGTGGCATCACCAACACAGAATTTCAGCCTCAATTATTTTGGGATGACAGGTCGGCCTTTCCAGCAATACATGCTCACAAAAACAGCAGTAACGGCTCTCCACAAGCCTGTAGAAAAGTTTGAAATAGCACTAATATTATCTTAAGGCAATTTCTTGTAGGGCTATCAATGTCGAGGTGTCTTCATACATCATATGCATCAAATAGTTTGGTTGATCGTCCTCAACATTAATCTTTTGAAGCGGTAGTAGGTGCTACAGGACTTAGTGGCTTACTATCCCATGTCTTGTTATAGCAATCTCATCTCCACAGAAAATTTAGGAGGGGTGCGACCCTTTCCTTTACCAATGAAATTTCACCATAGGAAATTTAGAAGGGGTCCGACCCTTTTCTTCACCACATAAATTTTACCACTGAACTTTAGAAAAGGGGTCCGGCCCTTTTCTTCACCACAGAAATTTTACCACGGAACTTTAGAAAAGGGGTCCGGCACTTTCCTTCTAGGCTGCGGCAGCCTTAGAGACCTGCGGCTAGTTTTAAGGAGGGTTACCAAAGGGTTGAGGAGGGGTCAACCTTCTTTCCTTCACGATTTAGGGGTCCGACCCTTCTCCATATACCATGGATGCTATTTAAGGGTTTTCTGCGGCAGTTTTAAAGCCCTGTGGCCACCTCATTTTGACAGCCGGCCCTCCTCCCCATACACTACAGAAATTTTAAAATAAAGCAGTCTCCTCATCATCTATCACAGGAATTTATGAATCAGTCTCCTCATCATTTGTTGCGGTCTCCTCGTCATCTACCACAA
The DNA here is from genome assembly GCA_009831015.1 of Picea engelmannii. Lineage (NCBI taxonomy): Eukaryota > Viridiplantae > Streptophyta > Pinopsida > Pinales > Pinaceae > Picea > Picea engelmannii. The sequence continues at coordinate 213,194 of ML783189.1, forward strand.
GAAATTAAGAGGGGTCTGACCCTCTTCTCTTCACACTAATAGTAAAGTTTTGGCAGACTATACCTTCAATTTCTAATGTGCAATGGTCTTCTTCAAGCCTGCTCTGATACCATGTTGGAATTTCAATGAGCTATGGCTCTTGTATCCTCTTTAAATTTCTTGTTTAACTATTACTTGAACCATAATTACTGCAGCAAACCAAGATCACAAGAAGAATAACCATACACAAGAATACAAGAAGTATCCTGGGAAACCCTTCTCAACAAGGGAAGAAAACCCAGCCAATCCTTTGCTATATTTCTCAAGAGAAAGACCTCCCACACCATCGCCAAACCTGGCATACAAGAGGGTGTTGTAATTCTCATAATTTCAAACCACAACTTCTGAAATCTTGAGATGACACAATGACAAGTGTGTTTCCTCAATGGGGATTCACCTTTATTTATATAAGACTTGTCACATCAAATGATGTGTCTATTGGCACAATAGGGTCGACCTCAATAACTCAAAATATAATTAATAATTACCATCTTAATTATCTTTTATATTAATATTTTTTTATATTAATTATCTTTTACATTAATTATCTTTTACATTAAGGTTACAGGCAGGTTTGACTCTTGAACAATATAGCAAGGGATCTCATACACCCACTAGTGCTCAGCCACTAGGGGCACATCCATAGGGATGTCCATATCTCTGGCTCACTGCATTACACAGAAGAACCACTCTCACTAGTGCTCAGCCACTAGGATCACGTTCACTTGTGCTCGTCTACAGGCACGTCCACTCAACAGATCTTCTTTCCCACTGCATTACACAGGAGAGTCATCTGGAGTTCATCATCAACTCTCTACTCAGAGGAGGCTAATACATCATCTTCATCTCTATCTCATGACGATGCACCCAGCTCTTTGGGAATTCACACGTTCACCTTGTGCTCAGCCACATGCACGTCCAACTCAGCAGGTTGCAGATGTCTTCACCAAACCGCTTTCCAAGACAAAGTTCGAGTACTTCCATGAGAGACTTGGCCTGGTGGAGAATGCCTCACTAGCTGAGAGGGAGTGTTGTTGATTGTAGCTTCATGAGACATCCTCCATATCATTCTCCTCTGGATTGAGTTGAGACATCTATGACGAAGAGCCCAAGTGTTGGGTGTGCCCATGTGATGGGTGTACGTCAGACTCTGGACCGAGTTGTGATGACATGTGGTCTCTTGCTTTGTACTCTAGACTAAGTTGAGTCAGCTTGAGATGGTCTCCTTCCTTGTACTCCTATGGACTTAGTTGAGTCGCCTTGAGATGGTGCTCCATATGGTACTCCTGTGGACTCAGTTGAGTAATCAATTGAGTGTGACGTCCCTATGGATGAGCACAGGTGGACGTGTCCCTAGTGGCTGAGCACTAAAGGATGAGAGAGATCCTTGCTATATTGTCTGAGAGTAAGATTCACTTGTAACCCTAATTATGTTGTAAAGGGTACAAGTCGGCCCCACCATATGAAAGATAATTAATATTGTGTAATTATTAATTATATTATTAAGTTGTACAGGTCGGCCCTATTGTGCCAATACACATCATTTGATGTTATAAGTTTTGTATAAATAAGAGTGGATCCCCATTAAGGATCACACACACTTGTCATCTCATAATTTCAGAAGTTGATGTCTGAAATTATGAGGACTGTAGTTCACACTTTTCTAGGTGATGGTCTTTCTCAGACATAGAGCACCCTCTTGTGTGCTAGGGTTTGGTGGTGAATGGAGGATCTTCTCTTGGCAGTATAGCAAAGGATTGTTGGGTTTTTCCTAGGATACTTCTTGTGTTCTTGTGATCTTGGTTTACTGTAGCTAATGTATTGCTGCAGTGTTTATGGTTATTCTTCTTGTGATCTAGGTTTACTGTAGTTAATGTATTGCTGCAGTGTTTACTGTAGCCAATGTATTGCTGCAGTGTGTAGCTAATTTGAAATAAACCACATGCATGGGCTAAGCATAAAAAATTCAACAGTATTCAGTGAATAATATCCAACACAGTAGCACCAATGAGTATATCCAACAGCCACAGTAGTATCAAAATCATCAGCAAATGTTGTCCCCAAATCAGCAGTAATAATATCCAATACAGGGTCCAATACCAAATAGTCACCACCAGTAAACCCTCTTAGAGGTTGTTGTCCAAACTAATCATACCAGTAATACCAATCATCAAGAATTTGCAGCAATAATTTCAATAACATAAGTGTATCTAAGCTAGCCCTAACCTCTAACATAGCATTGAACAATTAAACCTGTGCTTAGAAGACTCCTGGCCGACCCCTAGCGCTAAAAAAAACTCTTGTTGTCCTGTTTATCAGCTCCAATAACCCCCTATCTACACATTCCAAGTTGTTATAAGGTTCAGCCCTCCCTCAAGAGTTCGTCCCTTCCTAAGGCTGCTGACAGACCTGTAGCAGGTGGCGGCACCCTTCCTTGCAGCTATAGCCTTTTCCACAGCTCCTTTGCCAGATTTCCTCACACATCCCCTTCAGAATGGACTTGTTGTAGCTAGAAATTGAGTAGTGGTTGAGCTAGGGTGAGGTTTTAACCCACCAAAACTCAACAGATAAAGGGTTAAACAACCCTTGACTAGACTGAGGCAGCCGTCTCCCGAACTAAAGACAAAAAATCTCTAAACCCAAGTTGCTATGCTCCTGAGATAAGGGGAAACAAATGTTGAGCTAGGGTGAGACTAGCCCACCGAAACCCAACCAGAAACCAGGGTTAAACAACCCTCAAAGAGGCCTGAGGCAGTCGCCTCGAAGTCAAAGATAGAGATCACCCAAATCAAAATCGTGTCCTCTTCAAATGAGCCTCTCCTCTATTTATATTGCCTCCTCCAGATTGGTCTTCCTTATTTTGTGAGTGACTTGCTCTTAAGGTAAGTCGGCTCCTTGTGTTTTAGGCCCCAATGTTAACCCCAAGGGTGAGTCGTTGCCCCTTGGTGCCCATTTGGTGGCTTTGCTCAACCCCATGACTCCCTTCTTTGGGGCTATAGCCTACGGGGAGCCCCCTTAGACTAGTACACCCTCCCTCTAATGAGGTCAAAAGGGAGGGGATATGACACTGTGAACCCTATGGTGTAGGTTTTTGTAGGTTGGGAAGGGGTGAGCACCGGAGCAGAACAAATAGTCTTGAAGATGGATATTGACTAATCTAACAACTATCCCTCTAGATGGCAAGGAATTAAATAAAGATGACGTAAGTTTGTAACTTCACCTTCTTTGTGTAGTTGATAGACCTCATGGAAGTCATTGTATAATGCCTTGCAACCATACTAATAGGAGGGTCGAAAACATACATTGTTAGATTTTCTTAAAGTAGGATCTACTGAAAATATAAGTAGGATCTAGAAGCAGATAGACAAGCACAAGAAGACACAAAGATTTATCCTGGGAAAACCCCAAACTCGGGGAAAAACCCAACCAACTTTCCTTAGAGAGAATATTTCCGATAACACAATACAACCATGAACAAGCTCTATTCACAAGAGCAAAACCAACAATGAAGAAACCTTGATAACAAGTACTTATCTCTTCTTCTTGTCAAACCCTAGCAAGGGTAGACAACTGAGCAAAACCCTAACATATGATGTGTAGCAACCCTAGCGAGAGTGCAAGAGTACTCGGCCTCTTCTAGCAAACTTCCCAATATAGAAACACTAGAAACTGCAGTAGTTGCGTCTTCTTCCTTGCCTCGGACTTGCACCTTCTTTTCTTGAGTGAGAGAGTTATGTGAGTGTGTGTCAAATGGCAAGGCATCTCCCTTTATTTATAGTCTTCAAGTCACTTTACTGGGCTCGACTTCTCTTCTTGGAAATTCTATTTTCACTCTATTATTTTCTTGTGGGGTCGACTTCTCTTCTGGGGTATTTTTCAACTGTTCAATGGTTTTCCTTTGACTTCTTGGAATCTTCCTCTCTAAGAAAAGTTGTCCAGGAGGGAATACCTCCCACTACTACAAAACATCAACATATATCACAACAATCCAAAGGTGTAACATCGCAGTCAATGTTTCAAACAAAGGATCAATGGAAAATGTGCCAAAACACTTTAGGGGTTATTATCATTGGTGGACCTACTTCCTTGACCCATGATATGATTTGGGGATGTGGTGTGAAGGGAAGCTTTAGTACATCGACCAATTGCTCAAAAACTAGGTTCCTTTGGCTACCATATTGTCAATGATCAATTGTGCAAGATTTTTCTTCATCTAGCAATTGTGAGTGAAGAGAATTTCCTTCTCGTTGTGAAAACACTCTTTGACCATGAGACCCAGCTGGGTGTTTTGCTGACATCAATTTCTTCTTGTTATTCATCAATTTCAACCTCTTCTATCACTCGTTGTTTAGTGAGAAGGATTTTGGCCTTTTTGGCCTTTTTGGCCTTTTTGGCCCTTCAAGGCAGGGCATTCCTCATTGGAATGACAAAGCATCCTATGATAGGTGTAGTATTTCTTCTCATTTCCAATTGACGAGATGTAACCAGCTGTCTCTTGATCTTGAGCACTAATTGTTGAAGGAGTGGGGGGAAAGGAAGAAGCAAATTTTTTTCATGTAGAAGGTTGTGAATACTATTGAATGGGGCTTCTCTAACCTGGCTTCGATCTTGGAAGAAAGTTAGCATGCTATTATGACCCTAATGAAGCTCTGATTCAAGAGGCTAAGAACTTAAAACAAGGAAAGATGAGCAAATTTTTAGATTATGAAACCATAATCAAACACTACTTAACAAGGTTAAAAGATTGATTTTTAAAAAAGAAGCAATATCAAAATCAGGGAAAAATGAACATTGTAGGTGAATAAACTACAAAAAGACTTGAGAGGAAAATGCAAGAAGGTTGAAGAAGCCCTAAATACCAAAGATGTCAAATCAGAAATTCAATCCAGAATTGAAGAAGTATAAAAGAAGTTGATGGATAATATCACCATTGAGCTTGAGAAGGAGAGGGAAGATAAGATACAATAAGGTAATACTTGAAGAAGTTGAACTCTGACGATGATGTAAAGGTAAAATATGATGGTATTATCTTCAAAGCAAGAGCAATTGAAGATCAAGCACAACAGTTGGAGTATGCAATTGTACTAAAAAAAGAGATGATGATAAGGGTGTGGAAATTGAAGAAAACCCATCGATGGCGGAACCATATTGACATCATCATTACTGAGAAAGTTGATAAGATAGGAAAATCGGTATCAACTCAGGAATGTGGCATCAAGGAGCCATTATTTGTTATTTTTCTAGGACTCGAAACTCGTAGTTTCAGATCTCAATAGATTTTATTAACCCAGAAAAGAACAAAAAATTCTAATCTGATCTATAAATCTGTAACATTTACTGAATCAATAACTTGCATGCACAATGGAATAAATCAGAAACACACACACAGAAAATATCAATACCAGATACCCTGGAAACCCCAACCTCCGGGGAAAACCAGCAAACGAGGGTTTATTCTTTGCTTCAGTAGATCAGAAAAAATAATTACAACTATGCCAAACCTGGTAGCTTCATACACAGAGAAAATATCACTGAAAATAAACAGATCTGAACCTCTGTCTTCAGGTTTCTGCCTCTTGTCTGCAAACTGCAGTTTAGATGGTTGTAGGTGAAGTCGTGGGCTCTCACAGCCCTACAATCCAAGTCTGTATGCAGCAGCTAGGCTATGGCTTAGCCTCTCCCACCACTAGGCACCAAAATCTGCCCTATACTCAGTCCTTACACCTGCACTTCACCTTCTAAATCAGCAGATCGACCTCACTTGGCTTCAACACTAGAAGATCAGCCCTTTTCTTCTGCTCAGTCACGGCCTCAAGAAACAGCAGCTCCCTAAGGCTCGGCCCCTTTTCTCCTTCACACTGTCTACTTGGCACCTGCAATATTCAAGAGAGAAACCCTCCTTCTCTTTTCCTCTTTTGATCTGCAGCAAAACCCTCTAGGTATCACTCACAACTCAATTTGTCAAATCTGAATTGAATCTCCCTCAAGTCACCTCTCCTTTTAGATCTCCAACCTAGGAATTAAGGGCTGAGATTAAATCTCAAGTCCTCCTCATCAATGGTCACGATCTAATCAAGAGTTCACTAGATCTTATCTAGACTCTTCTAGAAAGGAAAGTAACTGAAATGATTAATAAGTGACATTTCCTAAGTTAGATTTAGGAAATATTTAATTTTCACTTAACCACCTGAATTAGTCACATTTCACTTAAGAAAATTAACATGACTAGGAGATCAATACCATCCGAGCTACAAACTTAACATTATTCAATAGGATATTATCGAAGACCAACAGCTACAACAAATTGGAAAGTTACACCAACAATGCTTGGAATCAAAGGAAAATAAATTATGTAACAAAAAACTATCAAGGATTAACACCGAAAAGAATTGAATATGGATGAACAGATAATCCTTGGTGGCACCAAGAGAGAAGATATATATGGAAATCCTATTACTTGGGTTTTATCACGTGTAAGACCCTTATCCAGCAAAGCTTCGCACAATGATTTTCAAAGGGGGATACTATGTATGACCCTAATAGGGGTAGATATGGAGTTATTGTTATGATCCCAATACTTGAAATAGCATAATAAAACAACCATTGTTACATTTATCATCTTGGAAAATTTATCGCCGAGGGTCCGGAATATAACTTATCAGCAATATCGGGGAAAATATTGAGAAACTTAAAAAAAATAAAAAAAATAATCATTTTTTAAACATCTAAAGCAACAACAACATGAAACAAACACATTGCTACATAAATATGAAAATAAAATTGATATATAAGATGCCAGGTGGTACATCACACATCAATACTAAAATGTAATAGTTGTCCTGAGTCACAAGTGTTGACAGGATGATACTAAAACAAAAATAAGTGTATCTCATCAGAGGAAACATGGCAATGAAAACAGTGGATTTCCCCTTGTTTGTTTGATGGCAAATGGTCACAATATCCTCAGAAGCTCAATCCCCTAACTCACTGTTGCAAAATGAGGGTTAAAAGACCAAGAATCCAATTATAAGGTGATATTGATGTAGGGAGGGCAATAATTTCTATATTAATGTGATATGTGATAATTACTGAAATTATTACAATAATTTCAGAAAAAGAAACTATCGTGATAATTTATAGCGATATAATTGCAGCTCGGATTTTTCCACGATATATCGCGATAATGGTGATAAATAGTTGATAAGTCTAACAATGTTACGAAGGTGAGGTCATGTTACTCTCGCAACAACTAGGTTCATTAGATGCAAGCTTAACACAACAACAATAGATATAAAAGGGAATAAATCGTCACATTACACTATCCAAATACACATAGTTCATAACAAGGCCTTCATAACATGCCACAAGGGTTTCCTACAACAAAAATCAACATGTGAAAGAATTGCAAACATAAAAAGGCCTCACCTAGATAGAGGCTATACCTCCAATCTTCCATTAAGCTTGTCAAAATGGTGTACAATGTATCCCAAGGGGAGAGCTCCTCAATCCCCAAATTCCCAACAACCATCAAATGGAGAAAAAGCTCCTCTTTACAGAAGGAGTTTCTTCTCTCTTACAATAAACAAATATTAATCTCCAACTAACTCAATGACAAAAACAAATAATATAAAATATAGAGTAGTTTGATCCCTCCTCGATCAATGGTTGACCATGTCAAGGTATGTGGACACTAGCCTCTCTAAGAACGCTCACCATCATCCAAAAATAGGAATAGAAATACATTACATATCTCCAAAAGAAAGCGTACCACCAAAAACAAGCATAATAACCAAGTCAAGATGCTAGCGCCCTCCTGTTGATGTTTGGACAACATCGAAAAGACATTCTTCCAAATATATATATATATATATATGACATGATATTTAGAATACAAGGTATAAATACATATAATAAATAAGTAGTTATTTATTATCCAAGGGACACATCCTTTCATGGATGGTCACCATATGTTCTCTATATATGGAACACTCATCATTGTAATAATACATCGATCATACATATCATCTCATCTCATATAGAAAAATCAACATGGTATCAGAGCGGGACTGGGCTTGACTCCCTCACGGGAGGGCCCAAGAAAATGAGAGAGATAGCTTGCATTTTGTGTGAAGATTTCTAACAACTTGTAGTGGTTAATCCCTACAATAACACCAATTTTTCAAGTTTCAAGCAAATCGATATTTACAGACTATTTACAATCCCCTGCGAAGAAAGCAAAACATGACATTAAAATATTGAGCTCGCGAAGATCATCTAAATACATTGAACTCAAATTGCGAAAAGCATTGACGGTTTCGTGCGGAAAAGAGGAACAGAAATCCCACAATACAAGCAAGCAAACTGAAACTAATAATGTATGTAATCTGCTCTTGCTTACTTTGACATGTTTTTACATTTTTCCATGCCGAAGTCGGGTTAAAAGAAAGGTAATGCAAATGGAGTTCACATTTGACTGCGCGAGCATCGATTGGTAGGAAATTGCAAAAGAAGTTTGTACCTTATGAAATCTGGCAGGCATCTAGGTGTTGAAAGCAATCAAGATCGGGTGAACAGGGACATTATCGGTGCCATGACCAGCGAGCAGAGGACAACTGCCTTGTCAGATGATGGAGGCGGAGGACGTGTCGACAGCCTGGCCTCTTTTGAGTAAAAAATACCAAAGCACCGGCTACAACCGGTAAAGATAGGCCTTGGTTTACATAGGGGGCTCTTGTATAGACATGACGCAAGGGGTCCCTGGATTTTGACAGGAAGTATAGACACGTGAGTGGGAGAGTCCCAATAGACGGGATAAGGTTGATGGATCTTTAAAAAGTCTCGTTACAAGACAAATTGGAGGTAGAGATTCTCATTGCCAAGAGTGTCAATCCTGTGGTCCATAATATACGTGCTTCCCATTTGATGATGACAATATTAGTCTTGGTAGTGATGAGGAGAATCAAGGGCTCAAAGTGGCAACTCATGGCTTTGAAATATCCTTGATCCAATGGATCTGGATAGACTCTATTGAAACTGTTGTCTCGGCTCTTAGATCTGATACTCTAGGATTTTCTGGATGCATTTTAGTTACTTTGTTTAACATGCACGGTGATTTTGCATGTGTGTGTCATATAAATAAGTTGTTTGAGCATAATATATGATGCACGCGAAATAAAGGAACCAACACAACTCCATAGCATGTATTATGGAAAATAGCAGGAAATACAATGTGCATGTAGGAAATATAGGCACTACTCATCAGCGAGATCTCATAAGAGTTGATCGTCGCTGGAATACAATGCAAAACAACAATAAATACCCGTATACATAAGATCGGGAAGAATCAGCAACATGCATGCATAGATTTGTTGGATGCAATCTCAGATACTCACGGCAATTGTTGCAAATGTCTGGAAAGTTCGCCCTACTAGCAATACTCGTCTGATCCTCCTGGAAACTGTCCCAAATGATGCACCCTGACCTCACAGCTCCTCCTGGTGACTGTTAGAGTGAAGATCGACCCTCTACTGATCAAATTGGACCCCGGATGGGACCCCCTGGGGGTTTGCGCCCCTCTCCTGGACAACTGGTGTGCCCCAGTGATTCCAATGTCGAAATCTGGCGATGTATGGCTTAAACTGAGCACCCTGGTATGCTCTGTAATGGGTTGTAAGGGTTTCTCCGGATCTGACCCGGTGAGCTCTCTGGAACCCTCAATGTGCTTCCCCAAGTGTTGCGCACTTCCTGGTTGCCTGGTGTGCACTAGGAGATTCCCTCATCAAAATCTAATGGATGATAGCTCAAAAGAAGAGACTTCGCTCCCTCTCAACTAGGTCGGAAGGAAATGACGAGATATGCCCTGGTCTCATCCAGCTACACAGATTTGGCTCTAACCCTTGCGCCCTCACTGGCTACACTGCGCAATCTCTGAACTGGGTCTGTATACTCTTGATCTGGCACAATAAAATACCTGGATGATATCTCTGATAGGCTAGGGTGCCAAAACCGATCTGGGTGGTGGCTTCCTCCAGAAATCCACAAAACAACTAAGAGGTCGACTTCCTCCTCTGGAACCTGTTCTCAACTCAAAATCATAACATAACGAGGAATTAGGTCGAATTCCTCTTCTTATACCTCCCCCGATCAAATTTTTCGTTGACATCACTTCAGCTAGGCGCCTTTCCTCCTAAGTCGAATGTGATTAATTAATTAAGTCTCCACTTAACACCTTTTTCTTCTATTTCTCCGTTGACTTTGGCTTAAGTGACTTTTCCTAGGCTTTTTGGCTTAATTGATCGTTTAGCCATTTATTCACCCTTATTTCTCTCTGTGTTCCTTGTTTGTGCCAGACTATAGTCTACGGGAACAGATAGACTACTAAGTCACTCCCTGCTGAGGATATTCTTGGGAACGGGAAATCACAATCGTCCCTTCCCGAGTTTGTTTGTCCTGAAGCAACATCAATCCTGGGTGTTGCAATATATGCTCTCCCTCCCATGTGGCATCCTCCACTGGAAGTCCCCTCCATCTAACCAAGAACTCCCTGATGACCCTGCTCCTCAATTTGCGCTCTCTTCTCTCTAGCACCTCCTCCAGCGCTAACCCCAACTGTCCCTCCTCATCCAAAGGTGGAAACTCCTCTGAAATGCTAACCTGTTGTCCCACTGCCTTTTTAAGGCAAGAAACATGGTACACGTTGTGAATCTTGCTACCCTCCGAAAAATCTAGCTCGTAGGCCACTTCGCCTACCTTCCTGTTGACTCTGTACGACCCATAGAACCTAGGCTTCAGCTTCTCTGCCCTGCTTATTTTCAATGAATACGGTATGTACGGTTGTAATCACAAAAAAACGAAGTCCGCTACCTCGAAACTGCGATCTATCCTTTGTATGTCTGCATAGATCTTCTCCTGGTTTTGAGTTGCCTATAGGCTCTCCTTTACCACCCGTAGAATCCTCTGACTCTCCTTAACCTAGTGTTTGGCCCCCGGGACCCTGTTGTCCCCAAACACAGTCTCCACAAAAGAGGGTGCATCGTATCCATACAATGCTCTAAACGGTGACATCCTAATAGACATGTTGTAAGTTGTGTTCTAACAACACTCACCCATGTGCAACTATCTCACCCATGTGCGTTGCTTTCCCCCCACATAACTCCTCAGATACCCCTCCACCCATTTGTTGACAATCTTTGTCTGTCCATCTGTCTGCGGGTGGTAGTTGGTACTCATGGCTAACCCTGTGCCTACCAACCTAAAGAGCTCCTGCCAAAGCGCGTTGATGAAGCACCCATCTCTATCACTGACTATCTACCTGGGTAAACCGTGCATTCGGAAAACCTCTCTGAAAAATTGCTCTGCTACCTATATGGCCTTGTAGTCCGTGGGTATGGCAAAGAATTGTGCAAATTTGATCAACCTGTCGACCACTACAAATATACAGTCTTTTCCCTGCACTTGAGGAAGTCCTATAATGAAGTCCATAAAAATGCTCTCCCATTTCTGCTCCGGAATGGGTAGAGGCTGAAGTAAACCCGCGGGGTGTGTCTACTCAGATTTGTTCTGCTGACAAGTCGTGCACTCCCGGATGTGCTTCAATACATCATCCTTGATACCCTTCCATGAGAATCTCTCCCTAATCTAGGTTTTGAAGAATCCCTGATGCCCGGTTGTAGGTGAATCGTTACAAACCTTCAAAACCTTCCCTTTGAAGGTAGATTTTGGAACCAAGTAGATCTGATCCTTGTAGAAAATGACATCGTCTAACACCCATTATCTATCATCAACTACCTGTCCATCCAATACCTCACAAGCAAACTTGTTTTTGGAGTACTCCACCAACAAATGTGCCTTTCAGTGTATGCAAATATCCATCATCGAATTTCATGTTGGCCTCCTGGAAAAAGCATCAGCTACGACATTCCTTTTTCCTTTAACATACTCAATGTCAACGTCAAAGGCTTGGATCTTCGAGACCCACTTGTGTTGTCTCTCGCTCAGGTCTTTCTCATCTAGGAAATACTTGAGACTGTTGTGATCAATCTTCACCAAAAACCTGCTACCCACCAGATACTGCCTGAATTTGGTTAAGGCATGCATGATTGCTAGCATTTCCTTCTCGTAACTTGAATAGAGTCTCTCTGACTCATTGAGCTTCCTTCTCTCGAACACAATGGGATGGTCCCCTGCATCAAAATTGCTCCAATCCCCACCCCTGATGCGTCACACTCTAAGACAAACAGTCGAGAGAAATCTGGAAGGGCTAGAACAGGGCATGTGCTCATAACCTCCTTCATTTTCTCAAAAGTTTGTTGTGATTCATTCGTCCAATGAAAAGCACCCTTCTTGTTTAGATCTGTGAGTGGTACTCCCAACTGTGAAAAGCCCCTGACAAACCGCCTATAGTAACTGCATAACCCAAAGAATCCCTTCAGCTCTATGAGGTTCTTGGGTGTTGGCCAATCCAGAATGGCCCTCATCTTCTCTTGATGAACCTGTACTCCCTGGTCACTAATGATATGCCCCAAGTACAGCAATTCTCTCATCCCGAACTCACACTTAGACTCCTTGGCATATAATGACCATGCCTGCATAATGCCCAAGACCTCCTCCAAGTGTGCCAAATGCTCATCCCATGTCCTACTATAAATCAAGATGTCATCAAAGAATACCAAAAGGCACTTCCTCAGTTGCCCCCTGAAGCTGTGATTCATGCAAGACTGAAAGGTGTTCGGTGCGTTGGTCAACCCAAATGGCATGACCAAAAATCGAACTACCTAAAATGTCATCTGAAAGTTGTCTTCTCTATGTCCTACTCTCTGATGTTGATCTGATGATATCTTGACCACAGATCAATTTTGGTGAAGAAAACTGCCCCATGTAGCTCATCCATCAACTCATCTATGTGCGGGATGGGGTACCTGTTCTTGATCGTTTTCTTATTGAGGACTCAGTAGCCTATGCACATCCTCAATGTGCCATCTTTCTTCAGTACCAGTACGACTGAAGAAGCAAAGGGACTCGTGTTGGGCCTGATGTGCCCCATCGCAAGAAATTCCTTGATTGCTTTCTTGATCTCGTCCTTGAATCTCTTAGAGTGTCTATATAGGGCGCGATGATCACAGGTGTAGCCCCCACCTCCAACTCAATAGTATGCTCGAACCCCTTGTTTGGTGGCCTCCCTGATAGTATCGGCCCAAACACTGGCTCATACTGACTCAGAAGCTCTCTGATCTGTGGATGGTAATGCTCTTTGCCCTTTGAATCCTTCTGGGTGGTGATCATACACTCTGCTACATCATCGTGATGAAAGATCCGCTCCATCGTCTTCATTGATACTGCTCTGGGTGCTCCTGTGGACATACCTCTCAATACCACTTTCGATCCACTGGCATCTCTGAAACTCATGGTCAACGTCTGATAGTTGAACCCAATCTCTCCCAATGAATATAGCCATTGTACCCCCAACATTGCATCTATATCTGACAGGTCAACTACATAAAAGGTATCTGTCAAGGTATAGTTGCCTAGCTTGACCTCTAGGTCTTGGACCATATCCAAGCATGTCATAGTATATCCATCTTGCCACGGCCACGGTGAACCCCTCAAACTCCTCAGTGCGTAACCCCCTCTAGGCTAGTAAGGACGCATCAATGAAATTGTGGGTAGCCCCACCACTTACTAAAGTTGTCATGCGCTACCCCTGTATAAGGCCCTTTAGCCTGAGAGTGTTGTACCTGGGTACTCCAGAAAGGGTTTTTATGGTTCCCCCTTTCACCTCTCTACGAGGTTTTGTCTCCTCCTTTGGTTGTGCCTCTGCCTGTATCTGAGGTTTCTTCGGGTGTCGCTCTGGCTCATCCTCTAAATCACTGTCTTCCTATGCCCCGATCTCCTCATCCTCCTCCTCACTTCCTGATTCTACTTCAATGTTGTGGATCTGTCACTTTCCCATGCATTGATGCCCTGGGACCCAAGGGTCTCTATAAGAGAAGCAAAGCTTCTTCCTCATCAACTCTCGTCTGGTGTCATCATCCAACTTGGGCTTACCCTTCCAATCCCTCTAAGGATTCTTCTAATCCTTGTTTCTCTGTGGCACAAAGGGTTTGGTAAAGATTTTGAGTTTCAGCACCGAGTCTCCCATGTCTCTAGTGTGCACAATGGCCTCCTATAGGGTGTGAAGCTTGAAAGCCTTAACCCAACCCCTGAATGGCTCTGTCAACTCCTCGGTGAACAGCATCACCAATCTATGCTCTGAAATATCTAATACGACCACTACCTTTCGTTGGAACTCTGTGATGAAGGCCTCAACTGACCTTCTCTGTCTCCACTGTGTCAGATTCCTGAAATGGAGTTTTGGATCCCTCCAGTCAAACTTCTCTATCAACATCTCGATGAACTCCAAATATGAAATAATGTGGTTGTGATCCAAGGTCACCCGCCCATGGTACCATCACTTGTGGGCCTCCCCATCCAAGTGCAAGGTGGCGAAGCTAATAGCTTATGACTCTATCATCAAGTTGAGCTTGAAATATGTGTCAAGCTTCTATATCCATGCCTAAGTTGAGCATCGTGATGACACATCGAAAGTAGGAATATTCAACTTTCCCACTTTCTTAATGAAGTCCATGTTTTGAGTTTGCGCATTGCCCCTCTGTGCCTCCCTAGGCCTATTCCGATACTTCGAGCAATAATCTAGCAAACTCATGTCTGCATGGAACTATGGTCCCAATGCCAAATAATCTCTCCTGTACTCCCCGACTGGGTCCTGTGGCACTGCCTGCTTCTATCCTGGCTGTCCTCTTGCCTGCCCTGGTTGTCCCAGCGGCTATCCCCCCCTAGAACTGCGGATATAAAGGTCGGGGAATCCTCCCAGATGATGTATAGGCACGAATAAGTGAAGGATGTCCACTCACTCTGCCTTGAGATCCACTGGAGCCACTGGCACCACCTCCCTAGTGTCTTCCTGAACCACTCGCTCCTCCTGCCATGTTGGCACCCATAGTACCCACACTGTGTTGGATCATCTATGTGTTGATGGCCATTTGTGCTATGGCGTTCATCATATCCCGATGTCCTCTAGCTAGGTCATTCAAGATGGCCTACATACTGTCAGAATGTGCCCTCTAGTGTATCACGCCTGTCACCCATAGTCCTCTCCATGTCTGCCTCTGTGTCGGAACTGATGTGATCCCTGTCCTCTAACTCTGGCTCTGTATCTGATTGAGTGTGGAAGGGAGTGTAGTCCCTTATGTTCCTGTCTCTTTTGTCTCTACTACGTCATCTGCGATACTGAATGTACTCATCCCCAATATGTCGTCATCCCTCTGGGTATTTTGCATCTGTTCCCGGAATCATGGGGTCATGAGAAAGCACTTCTTCATAGGCTAGCAGGAAGAAGGCTATGATACCACTAAAACATCCTTGATCCAAGGGATCTAGATAGACTCTACTGAAACTGCTCTCTCGGCTCTCGGATCTGATACTCTGGGGGTTTCTAGATGCGTTTTAGTTACTTTGTTTAACATGCGTGGTGATTTTGCATGTGTGTCATATAAATAAGTTGTTTGAGCAAAATATATGATGCATGCGAAATAAAGGAACCAACACAACTCAATAGCATGTATTATGGAAAATAGCAGGAAATACAATGTGCATGTAGGAGATGTAGGAACTACTCATCAGCTAGATCTCATAAGAGTTGATCGTCGTTGGAATACAATGCAAAACAACAAGAAATACTCGTATACAGAAGACCGAGAAGAATCAAAAACATGCATGCACAGATCTGTTGGATGCAATCTCGAATACTCATGGCAACTGCTGCAAATGTCTGGAAAGTTCGCCCTGCTGGCAATACTCGTCTGATCCTCCTGGAAATTGTCCCAAATGATGCGCCCTAACCTCATAGCTCCTCCTAGTGACTGTCAGACTGAAGATCAACCCTCTACTGATCAAACTGGACCCCGGATGGGACCCCCTGAGGGTTTGCGCCCCTCTCCTAGACAACTAGTGCGCCACAGTGAATCCACCGTCGAAATCTGGCGATGTATGGCTCAAACTGAGCGCTCCGGTATGCTTTGTAATGGGTTGTGAGGGTTTCTCCGGCTCTGACCTGGTGAGCTCTCTGGAACCCTCAATGTGCTTCCCCAAGTGTTGTGCACTTCCTGGTTGCCTGGTGCGCACTAGGAGTATCCCCCGTCGAAATCTGATGGATGATAGCTCAAAAGAAGCGCCCTAGCTCCCTCTCAACTGGGTCGATAGGAAATGACGAGATCTGCCCTAGTCTCGTCCAGCTACACAGAACTGTCGCTAAATCTTGCGCCCTCACTGGTTGAACTGCGCAATCTCTGAACTGGGTCTATATACTCCTGATCTGGCACGATGAAATACCTGGATGGTATCTCCAATAGGCTAGGGTGTCGAAACCGATCTAGGTGGTAGTTTCCTCCAGAAATCCACAAAACAACTAAGAGGTCGACTTCCTCCTCTAAAACTTGTTTTCAACTCAAAATCATAACATAATGAGGAATTAGGTTGAAGTCCTCTTCTTATAGCTCCCTCGATCTAATTTATCGTTGACATCACTTAAGCTAGGCGCCTTTCCTCCTATGTCGAATGTGATTAATTAATTAAGTCCCCCCTTAACACCTTTTTCTTCTATTTCTCCATTGACTTTGGCTTAAGTGACTTTTCCTATGCTTTTTGGCTTAATTCATCGTTTAAACTTTAGTCATTTATTCACCCTTATTTCTCCCTTTGTTCCCTGTTTGTGTTGGACTATAATCTACAGGAATAGATAGACTACTAAGTCACTCCCTGTTGAGGCTATTCTTGGGAACGAGACATCACAGGCTTGAAGATTGCATCGCCTTTGGTAAATGAGCTTGTTAATGCGCTTGGAGTGTCATCATTGCTCAAAATAGGTTGATCAGCGATTTAAGATCAAATCTAGCGATAATCATGTCAATGATTCGTTCGAAAACTTAAATGTAAGCTTGCAGATGGAAGTATTGTGAGCTTATTGATGAACTTCTGACAACTGAGTATGCATGTGATGTTACTTTGTCACGTAAAGTGGTGACAACAGTATATATCTTATTTGGACAACAGGTTGTTGAGGTTTACAATAATATGGAACCCTTGGACAACAGCTATCAAGTATTGGATTGCAGCATATTTTTGGCAACAGTCAAGACTTGAAGATGAATGTAGCGGGCATTGGGCAGCAAGGGTCATTATCCCTGATACGGGAACCCTTATTTCTTTGAAGGACCATTATCCCTGGTATGAGAGCCCAGATTCCTTATTTTCCTTGTAGAAGAGCCATTTTCCCTTGTACAAGAGCCTGAAAATCGTCTTATTGTCTTTGAGCCACTTTTCCTAGTACGGGAGCTCAATAATGTTATGCATGACATCAGTATTGCCAGTATGCAAATAGTGAAAGAAAGGAGATCAGTCCCCTTGATCTTCTCTCCTTCTTGTGCAATCTCCAAGAAGGGGGGCCTGGTTAGTGGACAGTGAGACCACATACCAGACTAGAGTTAGAGCATTGTGCAAACAACAAGAGGGGGCCAATTGGCTCATGCAGAGAGGCAGACATGGAGGGCAAGACCTTCCAACATGATGTCAAGGAGAGACATTGCTAGACATGATGCTCAGAGACAGGAAGTCTCTAGGAGCAGTATACCTCCAGAGAAGGAGGAAGAGCTAACTTCAGTGTCAGAGGGAGCAGAAACAGAGGAGGAGTCACCTCCAGCTCTAGAGGGAGTAGTTATTGAGCCACTCTCAGTTCTAGATAGAGCAGTTGCAGAGGAAGCAATTGCCGAGAGAGAGTGGATGAGTGAGTTCCACAGAGAGCAACCCCAGAGGAGGGCAGTTGCTGACAGAATAGAGAAGTTACTCTCAGTCTTAGTGTATAGCAGTTACAGTGTCCTAGAAGGAAAGTCTGTAGTGACTTCCAAGTGGATCTATAAGATCAAACACACAGCTAATGAGAGCATCGAGAAGCACAAAGCGAGATTTGTTGCTAGAGGATTCTCTTAGGTGGAGGGAATAGATTATGAGGAGACATTTTCTCCTGTTGCTCGATACACTTCTATCCGGACGATTATTTCCCTTGCAGCATCCATGGTTTAGAGACTACATCAAATGGATGTGAAGACAACCTTTCTCAATAGAGAGATTGAGGAGGAAGTATACATCGAGCAGCCAGATGATTTCGTGATACATGAGAAGGAGTCTCATGTGTGCACGCTGAAGAAGGCCCTGTATGGACTCAAGCAGGCACCTCGAGCTTGGTATGCGAGGATTGATGGACACCTGATGAGTTTGGGCTTCAGCAAAAGTGTTGTTGATCCCAACCTGTACTACAAAACTGTTAATGGTGAGTCCATGATTTTGGTCCTCTACGTTGATGATTTATTCCCCACCGATACAGAGAGCCTTATTGTTGAATGCAAGTATGCGTTGGCCTCTGAGTTTGAGATGAAGGACCTTGGTATGATGAACTACTTCTTGGGACTAAAGGTGTGGTAGAGAACTGATGAGATCTTCCTAAGTCAATGGAAGTACACAGTTGAGATATTAAAGAAGTTTGGGATACTGAACTGTAAGCCCATGGCTACACCAATGATGACGAATCTAAAGAAACTATGTGTGTCTTCTTTTGATTCCGACGAGATTGATCCGACCCTGTACAGACAATTGATTGGATCATTGTTGTATTTGGTTAACACCAGACCAAATCATTGTTATGCAGTGAGTGCACTTAGCCACTTTATGAGTCAGTGGAGACAAACACACTGGATTGTTGCGAAGCATGTGTTGAGATACATGTGAGGCACAGTTGGACATGGTCTGAGATATACTTCTAGTATTGACATGAGATTGCAAGAATATACTGACTTTGATTAGGGCAAGGAGCGCAATGGACAGGAAGAGCACCTCCGAATGTTGCTTCACTTTGGGATCTGCCATGGTTTCCTGGTGTAGTAGGAAACAGACTTATGTGGCTTTGAGCACCGCAAAAGCAGAGTACATTGCATTGAGTGTGGCAATCCACGAAGCAGTGTGGCTTCCCAATCTCCTTACACATTTATTTGGACATGTGTTGGATTCCACCTTTATTCATTGTGATAACCAGAGTTGTGTGAAGCTCTCAAAGAATCCACTGTTTCATGACAAATCGAAACACATTGAGATCAAGTACCATTGCATCTGAGACTTGGTGCAGAGGAAGGCAGTACTGGTGCAGTACCTTCCTACAGATGAGTAGGTTGTTGATTTTCTTACCAAACCCCTTACCAGGATGAAGTTCGAGTACTTTCGTGACAAACCTGGCGTGGCAGAGAATGCCTCCCTTGATGAGAGGGAGTGTTGATGTTTTCAGCTTCCTGAAACATTCTCCAGGTCGTACTCCTCGATGATTGAGTTGAGTTGATCTGTGAGGACACTTATCCGAGATGGATAAGTGGGTTTGGGATTATAGCCCAATGTCCCTTGTGGAGAGCACATGAGGACACGTCAAGGGAGTTGACCCTAGTGTTTCTAGAGAGAGTAGCCTCTAGAAGTCCACATGGGAGTACCATGTGTGACAGACCTTTTGCTACTACAGTGATTCTGTACCACTGGCAAAGACTGTGT
>ML783189.1:262630-283754 GCA_009831015.1 Picea engelmannii
AAAAACCTTCATTTAGGCCCTTAAAATGGCCCTGGAAGTTAAAACTGCTAAAAATAGTAAATTGCCAAAATTGTCAGAAAACTATTTTAAGCCAGTTGGAAAAGATGGGTGGCCACCGATATCCATCTGGATCGGCGCACTTGTGAGAGAGCAAGGCAACGCCAAGGAGGAGGGCACACCTAATTTGGGCACAAACTTCAAGGAAAACACGCAAAGGAAAGGAAAAGGGCACAAACTCCAAGAGGGGCACAAATCCCAAGGGAACTCCATAGCAAAGCTCAAGTGGAGTTGGCTATTGTATCAGGTTCCTTTGCGTTATTTCTTTGTTGCTATACTTTCTTGAGATCTCCATAATATAATTTCTCTTCTACTGGTTTTCCCCATGAGGGTTTTTCCAAGGTCATGTTGACCAAAAATACATGTGTAATAATCTTGTGATTTGCATATTTCCTTATCAGCATTTAGTGGAAAAGATCTAGAGGAGTATTTTATGTTTTAATGCATGTTAAAAGAGCTAACATTGGACAGCAAAACTATCATAATTAAACCCTTCAACAAGACGCATTAAAAGAGCATTAAATCAAAGCTTAAGGGCAGATTCAGTGGGCAGGAAAATCAGAACTGGTGGCTGTCCTAAAACATCAAGAAAACAGTCCTGAAATACCTTGAAAACTGTGCCCAATAAGGTCAAGAACAGACCTGTTGGGCAGCTCTTTGGAACCTCAAAATTCTTCATGGTATCAGAGCCAAAGGGCACAAGAGAGGGCTGATATAGTTTGCAAACAGTTGGCAGATTTTTGTCTCACCTAAACAGCAGTTAGCATCAGTTTTGCTTGGTCAGATTAGCATCAGTTTTAGCATCAGATGGCAGCCATGTTGGTGGCCGGGTTGAGGGTGGACGATAGGCTAGCAGGGGCTGGGAACTGGTCTCCATGGAAGGATAGGATACTCTTGATCTTGGAGGAACTTGAGCTATAGGATATTGTGGAAAATCCTGTGGTTCCTCCTACAGATGCAGTGCTCTTGGCTGAGTTCTGGAAGAGGAACATCAAGGCCAAGAGGACTATCCTAGATGCGGTGAAAGACCATATCATTCCTCATGTATCTGGTAAGGACTTCGCATTTCAAATGTGGCAGTCCTTGTGTGGTCTTTACCAAAGCCCTAACCAAAACCAGAAGATGGTGCTCCAGGAGAAGTAAAGGGGCACCAAGATGACGAAGATTAATTCAATTACCTCATTCCTCACGAGATTTTCTCAGATTCGTGATGAGTTGGAAACTGTTGGCGAGATAGTGGATCCATATGAGTTGGTGAGGACATCCTTAAATGGCTTCTCCAAACCTTGGGAGAGCTTTCTACGAGGCATCATGGCTAGGGAGCATATGCCCAGTTGGGAGAGTCTCTAGGATGACTTTGTACAGGAGGAGCTTAAAGATGGATCAGGATCTACTAGTCAACAACGTGGTGGGGATAATGAGGGTGATCTTGCTCTTTTGGAAAAGGGAAAGAAGAAGACCAAGAAGGGTCCCAAGGGTGGGGCCAAGCAGCAGCAAAGAGGAGGTGAACGGCAGAGGGATATGAGCAAAGTAAAATGCTTTGCTTGTAACAAGATGTAGCACTATGTTGGACAGTGTCTGAATAGGAAGAAGAAGAAGCAGAGTGGTGCAGCAGCGACAACAAAGGAGGATGAGTTTGACTCTCAGATTGAGAGGGAGTGTTCCTTGATCATTTGTTGCTTGACAGTTGAGACACCATCCCACATTTGGTACATTGACAGTGGAGCATCTAGTCATATGTCAGGTGTCAGAGAGCACTTCATTGATCTCAGAGATCCAAAGATCAAGCTGGAGATAGTGCTTGGACACGACACCATAGTCAGAGCGGTTGGGCGTGGCACAGTTTCCTTTCAGAGGGAGTTGAGGCCACCCTTGGTGTTCATGGATGTATTGTACGTCCCTGAGCTCAAGAAGAATTTGATTTCATTTTCCTCCATTCAGGTTAGGGGATTTGAGGTGTCCTTCAAAGGGACAGAGGTCCTCTTTCACCCTAAGGGGTCCACTGTCACTTTTGGCAGAGTGATTGAGACACGTGAGGGGAATCTATATAGATTACTTTTTCAGCCACTGCATGTTTTGGCCAGTAGCAGCAGCAGTCAGTTGTGTGAGCTATAGCATCGGAGGATGACTCATTTGCATCATGGAGCTATGAGGTCATTGAGAGAGATTGTGACAGGTTTTCCCACAGTTCGGCATTGAGCATCGGGGAGGTGTGCAGAGGGTGTACTCTTGGGAAGTACACCAAGACTGTATTTCCCAGCAGTGACAGTAGATCAACTGGGGTACTTGATTTGATACACAGTTATGTGTGTGGGCCCATGTCATGAGTTTCCTTGGGTGGTTGTGAGTACTACGTGACTTTCATTGATGACCACTCTAGGAAGACCTGGATCTATTTCCTGGAGACCAAGAGTGAGATCTTCAAGAGGTTCCAACAATTTAACGCTCTTGTGGAGAACCAGACAGGAAGAAAGATCAAGGTCTTGCAGTCAGACAATGGAGATGAGTATACCTCCACAGAGTTTGCAGACTTCTGCACCCAACAGGGTACCAGGAGGCAGTTAATTGTTCCTTACAACCTGCAGCAGAATGGGGTTGCAGAGAGGAAGAACAAGGTCTTTGTTGGTGCAGCAAGATCGATGTTGCATGATCAGGCATTTCCATTTTACTTATGGGCAGAGGCTTGTAGTATTGCAGTGTATCTACAGAACAAGAGTCCCCATAGAGCTCTGGGGAGGAAGACTACTCAAGAGGCCTTCACTGGGAGTAGGCATGATGTTGAGCATCTTCGCATATTTGGTTGTTTGACGTTCTCTCATGTCTCTTCTAAGAAGAGGACAAAGTTGGATCCCACTGCAAAGAAGGGGATCCTAGTTGGATATTCAAAGGTTGCTAAGGTCTACGGATCTACATTCCAACACTTAGGAGAGTGATTGTGAGGAGAGATGTCAGATTCGAGGAGGATAGAGCATTCAAGAGATCTCTTGACTTGAGAGACAGAGTTGAGGAGGTTCCATAGATACAGAGTGATGCATCACAGGGGACATAGCCTCAGGTGTCAAGTACACCAAATTCATGGGTGATTGGTCCACCCAGTACAGCTACAGGTTCACAGATTCCTTGTATACAGACAGGAGTTGCACGTGCTTCAAGATCTCAGACTACTTTGTAGAGATCTATGGATGAGACTCAAGGGCATGAGGAGACTACTCTACCAGAGGTTACTGTTATCCCCTAGCCTAGGGATAACTAAGGAGATCGYGTCTCGAGGCCCACAGGTCCTAAACATGGAGTAGCGAGAGCCAGACGACTTGAGCATGGCCCCGGAGGTCCCCTCTTTTCTTCAGTGCAGTACAGRTATCACCARCAGTAGTATCCATCACATCAGTCTAGTCCTRAAGTAGTGGTGAGTCTTGCTCCATGAGGTATGAGTTTGGGTATCATGGTATGTATCACTCTGATTTTTGAAGCACTTGAATATGTTGTATTGAATCCTTCTTCATTTCATGACGTTTTCTTGGAAATTATGCTCTTTGCCTCGTTCATACCTAGAAGGGTGACATGGTGCCCTAGTAAGTTGATTTCCCTTTAGGATGGGTTGTTATTGGGTGGATCTATGAAAAGTCAAAGTATGTTCCCTCCATACTTACCACTTTCCATCTGTATTCCTTCCATCTCCCCTATCCTTGTTTGGTCATTGGGATTGGCTACACTAGGAAGGGTTATACCTTACCTTGTGGGAAGAAGGGGCTAAAGGCCCATAGGGTAAAAGTAGCTGGCAAGAGTTAAAAGCCAATTTTGAAACCTTCGAGATGCTTCGTCCAGGAATCCCCGAGAAAGCAGTGAAAAGCTTCTCAGTAAGAAAAGGGGACCCACAAGATAACATAAACACTCAAGGTACTAGTTGATGGATAGGAGGTCTCATCGCGAGCCAACCTATTATGACCATGGGCATGTAGTGGTATGACACTACCACCTATCTGGTCACCAAACCAGGGTAGTGGATCTTGGTGGCATAGCCAAGAGAAAGCGGGTCTCATCACGAGCTAGCCTTCTCATTTCCGTGAAATATATGTGGATAATGTTGTCACCTCTGGTCATCAAGACAGAACAATGGCCCTTAACTATTTCCTTGAAGCACAAGAGAAAAAGATCAAAAGAAATAAAGCTAAGAATAAAAGGTAATGAATGGGCTAGGAAACAATTGCTTTCATGACAAGGTGCAGCTCTCCCTCCACAAAGGCACCCACAAGTAAGACTCTACATTTCCCTGTTATCACATGCACCCCATGCCCAAATATTTACCCCATGCCACCTCATACACTTACATGACTTGGACTAGATTCCACCTAGGAAACACCCCAAACTTAAGAGAGGTTAACCCAATAGGACACCCTGAGACCCTCTCCAAACCTAACTTGTCAAATTGCATAACGTCTTTGAGCATTTGTTTGGGGTTAAGGGGGGTTTGATGCACATGTTCAGGTAATTTAATTATTAGATGTGATTTACATGCTATGATCCTTGTGACTTATGAACCCTTGGAGGGTGTACTTGTTGTTGTTGCAGGACCTTGCCTAGTGGACAAGTACACATGAGGGAATGATTAGCTCGGACCTTCATGGGGGCTCAAAGCCCACAGATGGATGTTGAAACCCCAGCCAGGTGTAAAAAGAGATTGAAGGTTTGCACTGGATGAAGGAAGGACGTTGTCTTTGGAGGCACTCTAACAAGCCTACATAGAGGAGTCCTACCTCTCTTCACTTGAGCGATGACCTTGGAAGGCCTAGAGACCACCCACCTAGCCTATGACGTCATCATTTGGGGGCTAGGGTTTCAGGGACGTGATGTTCTGGTGAAAGAAGGGTGCTTGGCACAATGTTTGGCAGTTGACGGTGTGATTAGGCCTTGGAGGGGCCAACGTTCCACTTTTCAGGGTTGAACATCCCCCATTGGAGCTTAACTTCACCCTAGAAAGGGCATGACATCACCCTACTAGGGTTTATTCATGTAATTTTGTTTAATTTTGTAAATTAGAGCAAATTGATCAAGTCGGCCCTGTGATTTTGAACTAAAATTAATTTTAGGGTAAATTTTGTATAAATAAACAGAAAGTGGCATTCATTTTCATCATAACTTGTCACTTGAGGACAATTGGTCTGAAATTTTCGCCCTATTAGGGTTATTGGCTGAAATAGTGAGGTGTTACTCTTGTTGGAGGCTTGTTTTAGCACTTGGATCAAAATTTTGAAGTTTTATGGCGATCTTGCATGGTATATTCATGATTATTCTTGGTGCAAGTAAGTAAAATATGCATTTTGTCATCTATTGAATGGTTAATGGTATGGTTTTATTTGCTCATACAAGATTATGAAATTGCATGGTGTATTTAATGCTTGAAGTAAGAAACTTAAAGTGTTAACTTTCTTAATTTTTTATTTTCCTAGCTTCATAAATTGATCTAATAATTGGTGAAACCCTAGGGCCCTAAAGTACTAGCTCCCTTGATCTTTTTACTTAGTTATTGTGCTCAAGATACTTCTCATCCACAAACTTTTCAAGAAAAAGGAGGTGCTAAGGCCTAGAAGAGCCTACACCTTAGTATCCTCTTTCTCCAAGCTTGAGATCCTAGGGAGACTTAAGGTGCTATTCTCCCTAGACTCGTTCTTCTTGAATTGTGTGCATTATCATTTGTTTACAGCGCTAGAAGAGAGCCGCCAACTTTGACCCCATCACCCTAGAAGGCACTAGTTTCATACCTCAACTCTTTGACAAGACTTCAAACCTCTTCTTCTATTTGATACCTTACTAAACTAACCTAATCCACTGACCTTTCTAGATTACTAACTCCTAAAGCTTGTTGTTGCTACAGCAATCATTTTGCAGCGTTAACAAGCACACCAACTAAGCTAACCTGCCCAGATCCCCATTGTGGATCATTCACATCTCTCTTTCACTAAACATATGGTCTGAAATTGGAGGACTAAAGTGCGCACTCTTTTCAAGGCACCATCCTTCTTGGTCATGGAGCACCCTATTGTGTGCTAGGGTTTTGTCTTGAGGGCCACCTTTGTTGGCACCTATTATTTCGATGGAGAGAGAGGTTCATCTCTTGGCAATATAGCAAAGGGGTTGCTGGGTTTTTCCCTTGATTGGGAAGGGTTTTCCCAGGATAATTTTTGGTGTCTTGCACATGGTTATTCTTCTTCTGATCTTGGTTTACTGCAGCTAGTGTATTGTTGTTGCAGTGTTTATGGTTCAAGTTCATACTAAAACAGAAAGAAACTACATGCATTTGAGCCACCGTTAGAAAATTCAACACTCCCAAGGCTCTTTGAAACTGAAGCAAAGCTTCTTTCTTCTCAACTCATTACGAGTCACCTTATCCAACTTCTCCTTTCCGGTTCACTCCTTTTGAAAAGGTTTCTTATCTTTGTTTTTCTAGGGAACGAAAGGCTTGGAGAAAGGTTTGTTCTTTGGGACTGCATCCTCCATGTCATGTGTCCTGATGATGACATCCTGTAGAGACTCTGGTTTGAAGGCTTTAACCCAACCACGCAGTGGCTCGGATAATCCTTCCGTGAACAACATAACTAGCCTATGCTTGGACATATCTGTCACCGTGACTGCAAGCCTCTGGAACTCTGTAATGTAGGCGTCTAATGTCCCAACCTGTCTAAGTTGTGCCAACTCTTTGAAATGCAATTTTGAATCCTTCTTGTCAAATCGCTCCATCAACTTCTGTGTGAAGTCCACATAGGAAGTAATGTTGGCATGTCCCATGGTGAGCAATCCATGGTACCACCATGCATGGGCCTCTCCATCTAAATGCAAGGTAGCGATAATCGCTTCTACCTCCGTCATAGGGTTGAGTTGGTAGTATGTGTCCAACTTCTGAAGCCATGCTCTAGTTGTGCATTTGTTCGACCCATCAAAGGAAGGAATGGTTAGCTTCCCAACCTTTCTCATGAGATCCAAGTTCTGTTGACCCCTGTTGAAATCTTTGTGTTTGTTCTTGTATTTGATAGTACAGTAGTCATGTAATGACATGGCTGCCTAAAACTCATCACCAAGAGCCTGGTACTCCCTCAAGTAATCACTAAAATATTCACCATGTCTTGGTTGCTCTTGATTTCCTGTGTGTTGCTCCCCCAACAACTGAGGCAAAAGAGGTCTAGGAATCACTCTACTGGTGGTCCTAGTGTGGTTTTGTGCAGGGATATTATTGTTGTTGCCTTCTGCATGATTCCCATTGTCCCCATTGGAACCCCCTACACCATTGTTACCCACATGGTTTTGATTTACTTGAGTGTTCGTAATTAACTATGTCATGAGTTGTACCAATTATTGTTGCCCCCTGGCTAAATCATTTAGGATATGCATGGCATTGTCCTCAGGTCTATCATTGTTGTCCCACGTGTCTCCCTCTTTCTCTGCTTCTGATTGGTCCTCTTCTTCTTCTTCTGAATGAAATAGGTTTTCTGATCCTCGTTGCCTTCTACTTTTGTAAGTGATATATTCCATGTCTCCTTGCCTCATGAAACAAAATACACTCACATGCTGACAGGACTGTGGCTCAAATACCATTGTAATGACCCTAACTACTACTATCACAAATTTCCCTTACTGGTGTAGCAATTAAAGTGTATTTTCGAGTGATGACTTTCATCAAACACTTAGGATGTATGTTCCTTTTCACTGTAAGAACTATCTCTTGTCATTGTGTCATTGTTGTTATGATTGTATATTTTTTTGCTATGTTTTCTTTGTATTTGTCAATGGATAGACATGGTTTTGGTGCCCAATGAAAGATGTAAAGTAACTAAATTACAACAACAATAATGGAAATGGAAATCAATTAACTAGATATAACAATGATACCCAAACTCAGATCTGATTCTTTATTATTATTGCTGACCTGTTACAGTGTTGGACAATAATAGAGATTTAGATCAATCTCCTAGGGAAGATAATGCTCCTACAGTCCACAACTTTGACCCAGCTAGAGTGGTATAGCTCTCCTCCAACAAAATCGGCCCTCACAACCACAAGAAAACCCTCCATAAATGAATGGTGGCCCTTACTGGTATGAAATCGACCCAGCAATAAATGAAATTGATTCTAGTAATAAAATTCGCCCCCAAACAGTAATAAAATCAGTCCCTTGTTGAAGTAATGCACCCAACACCCCAAGAAACGCGTCCAGCGAGAAGAAACCTTGGTCCTCTAGGAAAACTCCACCTCCAACAGCCAAGAACTCGACCCTCGAATTCGGCCTCTACTTTATGAAAAATGGCTACCACATGAATAACACAGCCTGCACATGGATAACCCAGCCTCCTCAAGAGAACTCGGCCCTCATAAAAGTAGAAATCAACCACAAGTGAGAAAACTATGTCGTCGAGATGAGAAACTCAGTCACAATGAAGCACAATGAAAGATCTATATGATCTCTCCTCTACGATCAGCTAGGGTGGATAGTTTCACCACCAAACCCAATCTTCTTTTCTAGGGTTTTTTGTCCCAAGAGCCAAAGCCACAAGAGCTCTTTCCAATTTGTTTTTAGAAAATAACAATGCATAATGAGAGAGGGCACCCTCATTCCTCTTTTATTTCCCCGTTCACCCTTTTGCCGACCCTTTTACCCTTTTAATAAAGTAAAGTGACTTTATAAACTCAAAGTCACTTAAAACACCTTTTCACTTAATTACTCAATGTCACTTTTAAAAAGATTGTTTTTTTTTTCCCTGATGACATCAAAAAATTAATTAATCCCCTTTCTTTCCACTGACTATAGCCTACGTGAATCACTTAGGCTATTACATCAATCTCCTAGAGTGATCATTTGGAAAGGAACATTACAAGTGCTCCCACCAAGAAGTGTAATGCCATCAATCCTCATCCATAGGCTAAAAACCACCTGAATCCTATGCCAAAGTCCTGATACCAAATCCACTGAAGAAAGATTATCATGCAAGACCTGTGACGAAGCTCTTGCAACATTCCAGGCAGATTCATAGTTCCCAATGCATGTAACAACACCCTAGGCAACATCACAACCCCCGATGCATGGTTCACAACACCCTAGGTAAAATTTGTCACAACTCTCGAGGCACCTGTCACAATTCCGAAGGCATAGTCACAATGCCCAAGGCAAACAACTTTCTCAAAATTTACAAAGTGTATGTGTCATAAAGCCACCAATGAGAGAAGTGAGGCACTCCTCAAAGATCATACTCAAGTGCCAAAACCATGCCAAGTTCACCTCAAAACCTTAGGACACTCCATCACCAACAATTAGTAGCATGCATGCAATCTATATGGAAAGAAGGTAGGCACTCTATGAAAGTAAATGTCTATCTCATCAAACATCACCATCAAAGCATGATAGACATCTTAGGCATTAGAGCACTCCTCCACAAGACCATATCTCATCATATCATATCAACAATGTCATGACTAGGCCTCCATACAAATGTGCAAGTACAAAGATGACAAGATAACTCATGTGAAGCAAGGAACTAGCCACATCATCAAGCAAGCTAATATATCAATCCATGGCATGCAATATGAAAAGGAGTGGAACCATAGACGAGCCATCCATCAATATCATAGCACCAAAGAGTATGTCAGCGCTATCCATATGAGAATCAAGTGCAACCATGAAGACAGAAACATGCACCAAGACAATTCACCACCTAATCCACCAAATCAATGTGCAACATCCTATGAATCGCCATGATGAAGTAAGATGATCCATGCATCATCTTAAGCAAAAATAGAAGGTGTATATCCCAAGTCCATCAGCATCCTTGTATGTCATCCTATCATGTGATGAAAATCACAAATTTATCTCTTATGTAATATGAGGGTTAACAAGGTGCATCTCAAATCTACTAGAAAATGTGCTCCATGTTTAACGTGTTTTGTTGATGTATTTAGCATCGAACAGGTACTTCCACGTAGCCTCGATGTCTAGCATGTGGAAGTCGTTTGTAATGCCTCTCAAAACCTTCAGAAATTCACTTTATCAATTAATTATTAAAGTGAATGACCTTTTAGATCAAAGTGAGTTTAATTAAGTCAAATGCCTAAGTATTTGGCATTAGTAACTTAAGTGAGTTGATTAAATCCTAGCCGTTAGATCTAAAGTGAAAGTGAATTATAAATCTCAACTCTTGATCACTTGAGAGATCTAGGGTTTCGAGTTAACTCAACATAATAGAAGGCAGTCTAAGTGAGAGGATGAGACACACACAGAGTGAGGAGATCTCATCGATTGGGTGAAGAGCATTTCATCCAAGTGTAAGTGGGCAAGGTCAGAGGAAGGAGCAAAGGGGCAGTAAGGGAGATAGCAGCCAAGTAGGCTAGGCTATTTGCTATGATTGTATTTTCCTCAGATGGGCCATTATCCCAGGACGGGAGCCCAAGATTTTATTTAATAAAATCAACTCAGGTGTTGATTTTCCCTTCGGGATTTTTCCAGGGGTGTTTACCCAGAAATATTTGTGTAATGTGTACAGTTTCAGTATTTATGCTTCCGCCGATTAATTTCATTAAGAACCTAGCTATGCATTTACTTAATAAAGTGATTTTATTGGAACTAAGTGTCGGGTGCTATGTTCAGAAAATTAACATGTTTTCCTCTAATGAAGAATACTTTTCAATTTTTTAAAGGCCTCGTAACTTACTATTTATATGGTGTCCCTTTTCATAGTTTTTTCTTTGCAAACTATATTTGTTACTTACAATTGTTCTTGCATTACTTCACCTTGATTTCAAGCCCTTTTTGGTTTATTTGTTTCCCACATGTTTCTTGATTACTAATTCAGTTATTGGGGCATCGATTTATATAATAGAGGCCCTTGCATATCGTACATACTATACATTTTCTTCAAAAATTTTAATTATTGTTTCAATTTTGGATGGGAGGGTTCTTTATATCAGCTTTGCCTTTAAAGGGATTTTTCTCTCTATTGAATGATAAGATTGTTAAAGTTTCTTGAGCCTTCCACTTTTGGTGCAAGGTTGATATCTCCTTGTATTGTGGTGTTCTCATGCTTCTATTGGGTTTCTTATGTGTCGTTTCCTTTCATCTATAAATTGAAGAACCTGATATTCATTCCATTGGAATATTGGACATTCTTGTAACTAGGTCTTTCATTTTAACACTGTAATCTATAATAATTCCACATTGTGTAGTCGTTTCCCATAGGTAGAGTTGTTATTGCTTGATGTACTTTCAAGTCCAATTGGCCTATTTTGGTCACTCATGGACATTAATATAGTTTCTTTCTAGGGTTTGCCTTATGGCTTGACCCTTTATACTCTCTCTTTTTATATTTCTTAATGCACCTAGGAGTTGCCTTTGGCACTCATATCCCTATTCTGATTTCTTTTACTTTCTAGTCCCATTGTCCTATTTGGGTCACTTGAGGGCATTAATAAAATCTCATTTTTCTCTTTCTTTTTTCCTCTCTTTCTAACCTAGCAATTTTAAGGTTGTCTAAGTTTCTCAAGGCATTGCAAGTTTTTCCTTTTGTGGTTTCAAAACTTTTCCAGTACCCTTTGGCTACGCCTTTAAGAGGTAAGGTCACTATAGGTAATTTTATCATTTTGATTAGTATCACACAATTGGAAATAAAGTTCTATGACCTTGGTGATGCCTAGAAAGGTTGTTCCACCCAATTTTCCATCATAATCTAGAAGTTCTTGCTTCTGGGTTTTAGGTGGGGATTGAGTTTTCTTTCTTCAAGAATAGACATGTGAGATGTTCAAGTTTTGGGCTATCTTGAGTTGGAATTTTAATTTTATCTTGAGGCATTCTATGAAAAAGGGTATCACTTGGCATTCTGTTTGTAAGAAATATGTATAAGCTCAATACTTGGTGCTTGGTGAAAACAAATGAGGTTGTCACCTCTCATACATATAAGTGTTAGGGTAATTTACGTAGCCCCTAACCCTAGATGTGAGGCCACTATGGTTGATATTATGGTAGTTGCGAGAGGTATTAACCTCCATGTGTAACCTTTGGCTAGAATAGAATATTTCGGAAGCAAGAGAAACCCTAAACAGATGTGTAAAAACCCTAGAAGACAAGTCGGCTCAGTAGAATAAATAATATTGAAGTATTACCCTCTAGAAAGAGAAGTTGGCCTAGACATGTGACAAGAAGGACTATAAATAAGAGGCTCTTGAGATCATTTGGTACACTCACTTCACTCACCCTCTCAAGTATAGCGCAAGTCTGGAGTTGCAGCTGCAAAAATGGAAGGAGCATCCTTTGGAGTGATTCTTGGTCTCTCTCTCTCTAGCGATATCTAGCCTAAGATATGTGCCCTCCCTTCTAGTATCTCTTGGTGGTATTCTTGGTGACATTCTTGGTGGTATTCTTGGTGGTAACCTAAGAAGTGTAACTACAACTGGTGCAGATGAGTATTGTCCTTGCCTTGTGTTGTTGCTGCAGTTGGATGGTGTTTTTTGGTTCCATCTCGTGCTACTGTTGCAGCTAGGGTTTATCTGTGATTCTAGTGTGGCTTTCCAGAATCATTCTATCTAGTAAAGGTTAAAGTGCTCGGGGGTGGCTGCATGCCTATGGTTGGGTGACAATAGTGATATTGTCTATGGTAAAACGAGCACATTGAATATTTTAACAGGTTATGGGCCCACACTACCTTCAGAATAGTCTAACCGCTAGAAGGTAGATCGGGAGTTCCTTTTCAAGCTCGTTGTAGCACCAGTTGCAGCTGCAACTAGGGTTTTTGATTTTGCAGTTGCAGCAAACCCTAAACCTAAATTCTTGGGCACTTTAAGTGAAACATTTGGCATAATTTTTGGGCATTCTAGTGCGCCCTAGCCTAGTGCACCCTCTAGTGCCCTCAGCCTGCAAAAACGTCAAGTTTGAATACTTGGTCAAAGTCAAAGGTTGACTTTTGGTCAAAATTGATTTTGTAGTCAAAGTTGAAATTTCAGAGTTTCTAGCTTGTTCTATTAATTGAACCTTTTTGATTCAGTTTCTAACCTCTTCTTGTCAAGATGGTGGCTAGTTTCAGATTAGAAGACAAGCTGAACGATGCTACAAATTTCAAAGGTATGCACTTGTATATGCTTTTCAAGTTGTATGATTATATCATCCAACAAAATATGAGTGTGTTTGCAAGGGATGTACAAGAGACCTTGTCCAAGCAATGATCTTGGATTCAGTACATTCAGAGGAACAAGCGCACCCTTCCTAACAGTTGAGGCTCCAGGTTCCAGGTTTGATTGATCAAATTGTTAAGTTTCAAATTGCACATATCAAGTTTGATAGTTGCTACAGTACAAGTAAACACTATAGTTGTGACAACAATATTTGAAAGGTTCAATTACTGCTAGGTATACTTGGTTGTATATAAGTACTATTAATATAGATGTTTATTGCACTTGTTTGCAAAATGAACTAACACCTCCTCTAGGAGATATTTCTTGTTTTCCTCCCGAGCAGGTCACATTGGTAATCCTATGATGACTACCATCCTTGTTACCATAGATATGTTCTTATGGAAATACTTTTTCTTTGTTGTTCTTGTTCCGGGCAAGTGATCTCACCATCAAGCGGTGAGGCAGGTGAGCCAAGTGATCTCACCAAGTACCAATTCTAAGGGAAGCGTGTAAAGAAAAAACATCATTCACTCAGATGTGTGTGGACCAATGTCAAAGCAAGAGAGTACACCTCAGATGATTTCAAGACATCCTACAGAGAGGTCAGGATTGTTGAATTATTGTAACTTCGAAGAATATTCTACTTATATTTTAGTCATTATTGTATAGATCAAATCCCCTTTTGTGGATTGATCAAGTCAAGTCTTGTATAAGATCAAATCCCCTTTTGTGGATTGGTCAACATGTATTTGTATGGTGGTATTTGTAAAGTCGGCCCCTAGTAATTGTAAAGTGGTTTTAACCACTTCTAGGAGAAGTCAACTCCACCAAGTGAAGAGTCACAACCCTAGCACCACCTCACAACTTGTATTTATATGTGAGGATGGTGTCTCATTTCTACACACTCACCACACTAGCTCTGCAACTATGAAGAAGTGTGCAAGTCTTGGAGGAACTGCTATTGTAGCTAAGTGTGATGTCAAGGACAATTTTTGGTCTATCTCTTGGTATTTCTTGGTTAAGTGGTGCGCTACTCTTCCTAGTGAAGGAATAAAGGAGGATCTTCTATTCAATCTTTGGTCTATCTATATTGAGGAAGTTTTTGTTGGGTTTTCTCCCCCATGAGGGTTTCCCAAGATAATTTGTGTGTCTATTGTTTATGTGATTGCCTCTCTTTCAGTGATCTTATTTATGCAACTAATATGTTAAATGATTATAATAATAAAGAAGAACCGTAACTACCAATTGTATAAGTAAACATCAACATGGTTGCAGAGCAGGCCTAAAAGAGACCAACTCATAGTTTATAAGAAGTGGCTAGCTTCAACACACCCTCTCCAAGATTCAGTTTCAGTATTGCAACCACTGCAAAATTAGGGTTTTTCATAAACACTAAGTGTGATGTTTTCCTTGTTTGAGGAGGACGTTGGAGAAAGCAACCACACCTAGGAACTCACCCTAGGAGGGCGCATCTAGTCACCGGATAAGAATTCTAAAATTTGAAGTTTGAGGAATTAGGGTTTCCTCATCAACCTTAGGTTGCAGTTGTAGTAACAGTTGCAGCTGCAGTAACAGTTGCAGTGAAAGTTTTTTTGAAGTGTTGGGACTAATTTTTATTGTTACAAGTTGAAGCACCTTTGAAGCAGCTCCATGTGTAACCTTTGGCTAGAATAGAATATTTTGGAAGCAAAAGAAACCCTAAACAGATGTGTAAAAACCCCAAAAGACAAGTCGTCTCAGTAGAATAAATAGTATTGAAGTATTACCCTCCAGAAAGAGAAGTTGGCCTAGACAGGTGACAAGAAGGACTATAAATAAGAGGCTCTTGAGCTCATTTGGTACACTCACTTCACTCACTCTCTCAAGTATAGCGCAAGTCTGGAGCTGCAGTTGTAAGAATGGAAGGAGCATCCTTTGGAATGATTCTTGGTCTCTCTCTCTCTACTGCTATCTAGCCTAAGATATGCGCCTTCCCTTCTAGTATATCTCGGTGGTATTCTTGGTGACATTCTTGGTGGTATTATGATATTCTTGGTGGTATTCTTGGTGGTAACCTAAGAAATGTAACTGCCACTGGTGCAGTTGAGTATTTCCCTTGTCTTGTGTTGTTGCTGCAGTTGGATGGTGTTTTCTGGTTCCATCTCGTGCTACTATTGCAGCTAGGGTTTATCTGTTGGTTCTAGTGTGGATTTCCGGAATCATTCTATCTAGTAAAGGTTAAAGTGCTCGGGGGTGGCTGCATGCCTATGGTTGGGTGACAATAGAGATATTGTCTATGGTAAAACGAGCACATCGAATATTTTAACACTATGGACCCTCACTATCAACGCATGTGGAATAGTCTACCTCTAAGGATTTACTAACATAATCGACCAGGATCACGATATGCCCCTTTAAGGGTCATGTCACAAACACAATATTAACCACCAGAAAACTAGTATCCCCCTCAAGATTGACTTGGGGACACAAATAAGAAAAATACTAGAGTACATAGTTATGGTCATATCAAGTACTTAGATAGATAGGTTAGAAAGTACATTTGGAATAAAGTCAGCATATCATGACTCTAGTTGAGCTTAAGTATTTAACTAAGTCACATGACATGAGGACATAGGACAGACACGTGGATACAAGTATCCGACACTAAGAAAATTCCATGCATTTTCTTTTTATTTTTACAAGTTGACTGAATTTTGTGACACAGTGAGTCGGCTCCAAGCCAAAATCCTTGTCAAGTCTTACGTCTTTGCATTGGACATAAATCACCTAAAAGTCAATGAGGGTCCCCTTAACAAGGAAAAGAAATATATAAAGTGGATTGTATGCCCACAACATGTGGATTCAAGTCTCGTCATTCACCAATAGAAAACGGACTGGATTGACTTCTTTGTCATCTTGATATTTCAAATGAATAAACAGGACTCTAATTATATAGATTGATATAAAATAAAATTATTAGTGTTTAATGTGTGCTCTTCTTTGTGTCATTATATTGATATGTTAATCTATTTATGATCACTCAAAATAAGATGAGGGGATCTATTTTTTTGAGAATTTGTTTCAACAGATCCAATAGGTTTTTCTTTAAATAAGCATGGAACAGATCAATATATAGATTTATCCACCTACATAAAAATCAAATAGAAAAAACTGAAGTCAAGTCATTGGATCTATGTAAGGATAGGGATCTATAGAAACAAAACTATTATTGTAAATATTTAAATAGGAAATGAAACAACAACAGAAGAGATCCTGGATATTTCAATTGGAAGAGATACAAATCTCTCTCTCTCTCTCTGTGTGTGTGTCTGTGTAACTATGGTCTTATCACCTCAGCTGGACACCACTGGTGAGAAGTGACCAATCATACAATCAAACTTAAAAGATAACTTCTATGATATTTACAGAGTTAGTACCTTATCAATGATATTTTCAACTACATCATCTGAAAGGTTCATGCCAGATTCTGCAAGGGTAGCTACGACCATTTGTTTCACCTGCAAATATTGACAATGGTACTGCTTGAATTTCCTCGAACTCATATAGCATCCAATTAGAATGACTATAAAAAAGGAGGAAGAAGAGGTATAAAACCAATGGAGATCCATACCCCACAAAAACAAGGCTTTATTAAACTGCATGTTTAGAAAAAAAGATTTACTTACAGAAATTGAATTAAATCCAAGCTTGCATTAGCTATAATGCACTTTACAAAGTAGGAAGATATATCACCCACCTCTCCCATAATAAAATGGGAAACCGTGACTAATAACAATCTCCTAATATTTAGAGGAACGAAAACTATACCTCTTGTCTCCCAATAAACCCTTTCTGCTTCAGGTCATAAAGTTGGAAGGAAACTGCAATACACCATAACAAATATCTTTAATATGATTATACAACAAAGAAGGAATGAGTGTTTATTTTTCTAGGGCCTCCAACATTTACATTCTAAAAAAGCTAAATTGTCATAATTAAACTCCAATACCATGTCAAGAGCAATGTTTTAAAAACCAGAACCAGACTCGGAACTGACCGAGGAGCAAACCAGACGAGAAATGGAAACCATTCCAAACCAGCTGACAAATAGGTTTTAGAATCGGTTTACTAAACAATAAATCAAATATAAAAAATTTCATTAAAAAATACATATTCATGTACATCAATGTGGATCCAAACCATTAGACACCAAATATGCAAAGTCTGCTCATGTATATACCATGTAAGCATGAATATAGCAAAATGGCACCAAGTGTGATACATAACCGATTGTAGTGAGGGTTAGGTTTTCTTTGCTGTTTTTTGGGGTTTTTTTCCATATTTTTTCCACGGGTGGGCTTGGGCCAGTTCAGAACAAAACTGGTTGAACCAGCTGGTCTCACCAGTTCCTTACCGAACCAGTCAGTTCCAATTCCAGTTTGTCCGATTTTTAAAACACTAAAGAGAACACCAATCATAGCATGCTTGCATCAACTACTCCAAAATGAATACAAAGAGGCATGGAATGGACAGAGGGAACATGATAAGGGGCTATCACTGACAAGTGGAAGAGAGAGAAAGTGACAGGGCATGTGGCTCCCATAGAGGCATTCATTGTTGCTTGATAAGTGAAAGAATAAGCCTTGAGAAACCAAGCCGGCACCTAACATTCTTGTGCAAGTGCGTGTATAAAGGTTAATTTTCTTCATTTTGGGATGGTGTTTGCTCATTATTTGATTCTTCTCCATGCTATTGGGGCATTCCACTCTGCTGCATGAATGTCCCCTTCAAGTTGAGGTGGTGTTGTTTTCTCCTAGGAACACATTGCTTTGAGAATGGGAGATGGGGGGTTGGATTATAGTGGAGAGACGGTTGTGTAGAGTTGCTGATGAGTATTCCCCAACTGAATGGGTTAGTCATCTTGTCTAGTTGTAGCCAACAAAGTAGACTATTATGCTTCATTGGCCTGGTTGGAGCCTACAACAAAGATTTTGTATCAACAAGTAGACTAGCAGGTCCCTTATATGAAGCTGTGTGAGCAGAGAATTGTGTCTATGAGAGAAATCCCAAACCCTTTGTCAGTTCATTACCTTGGCTCAAGGGTGGAAATCGTGCTAGGTTGCCTATGGTTGGGAGGAAAATTGTTCCCCAGTAGCCATTGCATGGATCCAGA
This sequence comes from Picea engelmannii, assembly GCA_009831015.1. NCBI lineage: Eukaryota > Viridiplantae > Streptophyta > Pinopsida > Pinales > Pinaceae > Picea > Picea engelmannii. Next base: position 280,980 of record ML783189.1, read on the forward strand.
CATTCTCCACATAAGTGTTTGATTTTTGGGTTTAAGGTTGAATTTTTGTGTCTGAATTTATCTATGTATCTCAGATTTTCTAAGTAACAAATCATTATGTAAGATCTACTTTGAATGTACGAATCTAGTTAGATTGTAAGCCCTGGCCCCTAGCATGAGATTGGGCCTTGCTCGCCATTCAGATGATTATATTAGTGTTTTGTGTTTGTGGAAACTTTGGTGCCCCCTTTGGGTGACACCACAATCATCCAAGACACTATTCCACCATTTGAAGAAGTCCTCAACATGTTTCTACAAGAACAAAAAACTCAAAAAAATAAAGGAACATAACAGAGTGTCACTGGTAGACTGAGAGATCATGGCAGAGCAAAAAGAAGAGCCAACAGGTGTACATGTAACTACAACTACAACAGAGTTACAAATCAAGCCAACACTAGCAAACCAGAAGATTGTAACTACTGTGGAAAACATAATCATGCAAAAGAAAATATTCTATAAAGAAAAGATATGAATCAGATTCAAGTAAGGGCAGAGGCAGAAGCAGACACAGAAGAAGAAGCTATCATAGAGGTATAAGCAGCCATAGAAGTAACTTTGTTGAAAGTAATGAGGCTGAGACTGATTATTTGTTCATAACCACACAAAGAAGCTTCTCATTGTGTTTGGCACCTCATCTACAGGGTAACAAAACATGACAGGGAGAAAATATGCATTCACAAGGCATCGCACTTGATGATGATAGAACCCACAAACTGCAAGGGAAACAGTGAACACTAAGTGACAATGAAACCATCAAGTGATGAAGTAAAGAACATAAGAAGTGTTCTTTATGTCCCTGGCGTAAAACAAAATATGCTTTCCATAAGGAAAACTATGAATGAAAATTGTATTATTGTTTTTGCTTAAAAGAGTGGTTGATTAAAGATAGACACAACAAAATTGTGGCCAAACCAGTACACAACAATGATCTTTACAGATCCAAATGAGTTGCAAGCTAAGTGAACCAATTGTGGAATGAGGTATGGGTACTCGAATTAATTTTATCTTGGATTATTAAACAAATTTTACATGGTGAATGGCTTACCAAACATTCAAGAGGACGGAGTTTGATATGCTTGCCTGGCAAGACAAAATCACCGAGCCAAGATTGGGGACAGTGAGACAAGGGCATTAGAGGTATTGGAGCTAATCTGTAGTGTTATTTGTGGTCCAATGAGAGCTCAAACTTAAGGTGCAAAGAATTATTTTAAATTTATTGATGACTTTCCAAGAAAATATGGGTGCACTTCGAAATTTAAATCACAATTGTTTGAGACTTTTAAACAATTCAAAGCTTTAGTTGAAGAAAGAAAGTGGCAGGAAGATCAAGGCTCTTACAACAGACAAAGGAGGTGATGTTGTATCCAATGAATTTCTTGATTTTTGGAAGAAGAGTGGAATCAAAAGAAAAACAACCAATGCATACAAGCAAAATGGTGTGGTGGAAATAAAAGAAAAAAAACAATATTTGAGATGGCCCGATGAATGTTGGAAGGCCACAACTTGGGACATTAATTTTGTGTGGAAGCAGTGCATACACTATTTTTTTCTTCTCAGCAAGTCCTACTAAAGAGATAAGAGGAACGAGTCCTGACAAAGCCTAGTCTGGCCACAAACTCCAGGTACAGAGATTCAGTGTTCTTTGTTGTACTGCATTTGTTCATATTCCAGAGGAAATTAGAGAAACTTAAAGAGAAAAGGCAGAGAATGTATTTTTATTGAATATAGCACAACATCCAATTGTTATAACTTATATGATCTTATTAACAAACAAATTATACTTGGTAGAAATGTTGTTTTTGATGAAAAATTAGAGTCAATGTAGTTATGAATATATGAAGACATGCTGTCAATTGGGTCTAGCCTGAGCAGTTGAGAGGAGTGTTATCCTCCCCACCCAGGATCAATTACTGCAGTGACATGTTGAGCTCTTAATGAGTATAATGTTGTATGGGCCTTGAGCCCTAAAGAATCCGTCTTACCCTGGGTACCATCCTCGGAATGAGGGGAAGTGCCCATTGGGTTTCCACAAGATATGTATTTCACAGGAAAAAAAAAGAATAAATGAAGATATGGTGCAAGAAGAAGAAATAAAAGACAAAGAACTAGAAGAAGAACCAACAACTCCTTTGCAAGGGGCTCTTGAGTCCATCAAAAATTTCCTTGATTAATAGGACACAGCAGATATAAGGAGAAAAGAAAAGAGAGCTAGAGCCCTAGCAATAACCAAGCAGATATATACAAAAGAGGTTAAAATATTATAAATAATCCATTCAAAATGCCAACCCAAAAGAAATGCAACAAAGCATAGATAGAGTTTGAAGATCAAGGTCTTCAAGTCAACAGAATCTTGTATCAATGAGAGCAATTGTGAATTCCCATGATGTTATTTCTTGTTGAAATTAATGCAGCTGTTCTCTGGAGGATGGAAAAGACCCTAGTTGTGGACTAGGACCCCAGCACACTCCTGGGGTTTCTTGGTATGAGACCAAGCAATAAGAGCCATGGAAAAAGACCCCAGTGAAGGCCCCCAGTATATCACTGGAGTTCTTGGTCTAGGACCAAGCAATAAGTCCCTAGATGTGTCTAGGGTCCCTGGATGTGTTCCAGGGAATCCTTGCCCAGTGCTTGGATTGATCCTTGGATATGTTCCTTGGTGGTTGATGTAAGTCCCTAGATGTGTCTAGGGCCCCTGGATGTGTTCCAGGGAATCCTTGCCCAGTGCTTGGATTGATC
>ML783189.1:283933-297976 GCA_009831015.1 Picea engelmannii
GATGGTCCATGAGACCTAGGAGTGCCTATGAAGATGGACATGACCACATTGTTGATGTACCCTCTTATGCAGTGATGATAAAGTTTATAGGTCAGTATGAGACTCATGTGGACATGTTTTGCCATTATGGACCTCCCTTGATTTTGTCCTGACTCCTAACAGGTACCCCCTTGTTGTTTTGTTTTCCCTCTTGTTTTATGTGATTGGGGTTTTATTTTATGTGATTGGGGTTTTATATGTGATTAGGGTTTTTATAATTAATATTAATATTAATTGACCTTTAATTAATATTAATATTAATTGACATTTAATTAATATTTATATTAATTAAATGTCAATATTTAATTATAATTTTAATTGCCCTAACCCCTCTCCCTAACTATAAATAGAACCCTACCCTCCAGCATTTCATTACACACTCATTCATTCCTCTCTCTCCTTGCTGCGGCTACCTCAGTGATTTGCTTCTTGTGTTAATGCGGCCTCTTATGTTGGTGAATCAGCTTCAGATCTGAGTTTTGTTTTGTCTTGGTATTGGCTGGGTGCTACTTCTTGATTGTTTGTTGGTGCAAGAGATGCTGAGGTGCCTCCCAAGAGCTGCCGGACCTGTCCATTTGTGGAGAGGTGTCTTCATTAGCTGCCGGACCTACTGAAGTGGTTGAGGAGCCTCCTTGTGGGTGTCGGATCTGCCTTTTAGGGCCACAGACCTGAATACAGGTGCCGCGGCCTCTTTTGTGGGCTGTCTCTTTGCTGTGTGAAGGCCGAGGCCTCTCCTTCTAGCTGCCGCGTGTTGAGCAGAGGTCCCTGTGGGGGTTTCCACTTGCTGTCCAGCCTTTTTCTGAGTGGAGGGTTTGCTTGTGGAGGGTCTGCCGTTTTCAGACTTGCTGTCCAGTTTATCCCTGTGTTATTTTTGTTTCTGTGGAGGGTTCTATCTGCTGTGGGTATTGCTGTTATCTAGTTGGAGGTCCTACTGTTTTTTCTTGCTGTCTACAGCTTCTTTTGAGGGTTTATATCATTGGCAAAACTGTCCCACAGTCCACATTGACAGAGATCAAACCCTAGAGGTTTGATCCATGAACCTAAACTATTTCTGAGCATATTTTTTAGAGGCATACATCCACACATGTGACAGGTACATCTATCATTGATCAGGAGGTAAGCTATAAGTTTAATTTTGTACTCAGAAATCTTGTTTGTTTCCAGATCTGTTTATATCTCTTCTTCTATATGCTGATCTAGTAAACAGAAAAATTTTAAAGCATTTTGTTTTTCAATTTTCCCTAATTCTAACATTTCTTTTAAGAAACAAGTAAAGACCGAAGTTGGTTGGATACAATTAAAATCGAATATGACACTTCGATGAAAAACCAAATGTGTTAACTTGCTAAGCTGCCACCAAGGAAGAAAGTACTTGGTTAACAGAGGATTTACAGTGTAAATTTCAAGGCAAATGGGTTGGTCAACAAATACAAGACAAGAATCACCACCAAAAGATATGGGAAACAGAGGGCATTGATTACGATTCAACTTTTGCCTCCACAGTCAAACTAGTCACAACTAGAATGTTCTCAGTGATTGCAACTCAGTTCAGTTGCGAAGTTCATCAAATGAACATAAAGAATATATCTTTAAATGGAGATGTTGAGGAAGAAGTTTGCATGGAAAAACCTCAAGTATTCATTGGAAAAGGTAAAGAAACATTGGTATGTAGGTTGGTGAAAGCTTTGTACGACATGATAAGTCCTCCAAGCATGGTGTTAACACCAGATTTGCCTTCATAAATCTAAGTGTTACTTTCCAGAGTATGTTCACGGATATTAAAAAGGAAGAGCTCAATGATATAGAGTTCATCATTCGGCATCGATGGTTCATGGACATTATACGAGATGAGCTCAACATTACAAAGTCCATCATTCAGCATTGACAGTTCATGAGTACCTTAGCCATATGGGTAATTTGTTGCAGTGCTTTGTTCCAGCCTTACCTCGTTCCAAAGTTGTATTGTATGAGTTTTGGGGAGTATTCAAAGATCAGTATTTCAAAGAGCAGATTTTTCAGTTCAGGCTGCCGACATTCTATGTTTAGTAGTTTTCCCCATGCATCAAATTCACATGTAGATCGAGGAACATGCACGAGGGATGGAGAACAATCAGAGAAACACTTTCAAAGTCTCGATTCGATGATTTTTAGCAGTTTCTATTTTTAGAAACTTGGTCTTTTTCAGTAGCAAATGATGACATATTTGAGTAACCATTAGGGAAATAGGCTTATGGTTCGAATTTGGGGTGAATCGAAGCAGTTTATATTTTAAGAGAACTTCTATATATAGAAGTTTTCTATTTTAGATATTTCTAATTTTAGAAGGAAGTCAGAACGGCAGGGAAATTACAATTCCAGTCAGTATGGAGATTAGCCCATGGTTCGAAATTCAGCTGAATCCAGGACCATGACTTTAGGGTCTATTTTTAGAAGGTGGATGATATTTTTAGCAAGGAGATTATATTTTTGAGGACCGAGTATGGCATAGAGTGTTAGTGCAAAATTCCAGGCCATTTTGAGCACTTTCATTTTTCGGAGACTCGATCCAATTTTACACTTGCTATTTCTTGAGGTTTGTGGTTGGAGTAAGATTTGGACTCTGTTCTACTGCTATTTTTACTGGGAGATAGGGCACTACAGTTGAGGAGCTTTCCAATGACTTGTTGGCGGTTGTGAACTACAATTTTTGCTAGATGGAGAAGTGCCCACCTTTTGGGCTTGACATTGTTGACTTGTGAGAAATATATGCTATTTTGGTCAAGAGGTGTAGCACATGGGTCAAGGAGGCCTATCTTGTGAAGTTTCCTTGATTAGACATGCTATTCCTATCTATAGCTAAAGCATGTCATGGGAGGAGTTATCTACGGCCTCACGAGGATGCTTTTATGGAATTTCCTTAATTACATACACTATTTTAATCAAGAGAAGAATGTGCGACTTAAAGATGAGAGTTCTTGGTGGTTTCCTTGTTTGAAACCTTCTATTTTCTCCCATCACTAGAGAGCACCCTTTAGTAGAAGATTTTTATGGTGTAATGGGGGCTTTTGTTGGTGGATTTCCTTCTTATGCATACTATTTTCAGCAAAGTGGTTGGAGTGCATGGATTTGGAGAGGGTGCTTTGAAGCACTTGCCTATTTTACCTAAGTCTATTCTCATCAAGGAAGAGACAGCATGACTTCGAGAAGAGTTAACTTGAGCTAAAGTTGGATTATTCCAAAGTGTTATCCTTCTTTACCTCATGCACCCTCTTTGGAGGAGTTAATCTTTGGCATATTGCATCTTTTGCTTCTAATGATAGTTGGGATATTCTGTACACCCTTATGCCTATTCTATAAACACTAAAGGTGTAGGGTGAGGAAGGGTTCGATCTTATCTTGAGTCTCTTATTTTCACATCCCTCTTTCCAGCTGAAGTGAGTGTGAAAAGTTCATAGTTTTCTGTGAGAGTTAGATGTTGCTTACACTTGGTTCATGTGAATCGCTGAATTCATCCCTAAACATAAGTGTGAGATGGTGCTTCAGAACTGGTTGGCCATCCTTGGAGTTCTTGTAGTTGAAGCTAATATTCCTCCAAACTTTGTACTTATCACTTTGGAAATAAAGGTAACATCACAAATCACCCCCTCTTAGTCAATTTGTTAACTCCATAACACAGGATTCGAGGCATTGAAGTCATTATTTGTAATTTTGATATTTACACTTTCTGTTTTTTGCATTTATACATGCAGATCTGAACCTTTAAGGGCAGGTTTTCGTGTTCTAACAGCGGATAACATGTTTCCCAAGGCAGAAAATCATCCTTAGGTGTAAATATGCAAATTGGCTTGTTGTTTAGGGTGTTTCAATGCAGATTACAGGTCCGATGATTGAAATTACAGCAAGCATTTGTTGCAGTTTAACAGCGTTCTTTGATCTTTAGGGTTCACACTTCACTTACATGTTGTATAGAGATTCTCCTGTGGTTAGCAAGCACTAACCCAGTGTGCAGGGAGACTATATGAGATGACAGTATACATTCTCCAGTTATCTTGGAACTATTCGAGTTACAAGCAATAACAGGCACCAACTCTTCACTATTGACCTCTTCTCCAAGAGCTCCAAACCAATCACAGAATTCAACAATCTTCATCAAATAACTGGCTACGATATCTATCTTATTCATGTGTATGGCATTGAGCTTATTTCTCAGGAGCGTCTTCTTATTGATGTTCATTGTTTACACTCTGATACAAAGTGACTAAAGCATCATAAATCTTGTTACTAGTCTTCTTTCATAGATGCAAGGGATCAAGTGATCCTTCACCAAGTCAAGGATGAATCGCTTTTCCTTGGCCATCTTCCTATAATGTTCAATCAACTGTCCGGCATCTGTAGGAACTACAACCACTATATCCATAGAGCTCCCAAGCTCATGCTCCTCCAAAAGCATCTGCACCCAACACTTCCAATGTATCAAGTTGGAAGGGCCCAGTAATCTGTCTTTAAATCTAAAGACCAAGAGAGCTCATCCTGCTACCCCTGGAATACACTTCACTCACAATACAGATCAGCTACCTAAAACAACCTATCATAGGTCCTGAATCTCATTGAAGCTCAGGTATATCACCCCTGAAAACCTTCAACAACTCCCTCTCACAAGCTGCAGTCCTTTCCATACACAGATTCTTGGAAAGTTTCAGCAAAAGCAATCTAATACCATGTTAAATTTTCAGACCATAGTATGCAGATTCTGCTGTCAGAAACTAAACCCTAGAGCCTAGATAGATTAAAATGTTAAACACAAATCAAAACAATAGATCTAAACTACTTTAATCTGCTAACACATACTGCAAAAAATAGGAATAGTCAAAATACACTAGACAAAACCACTCAAAACTACGTCTATATTCTACTACTGCAAAGAAGAAATATGCAAAGTTCAAAACAAAAGTTCATTAACCAACCCAATGGTGCGCCCCTTCTTCTCCATAACACACTAAGGAGCATTGTTCCACGGGGACACATCCCCCAAGCTGGGGGGTGCACCCTGTTAGAATAATGTTGATGTGCTCGTTTAACCATAGACAATGCTACACCATTGTCACCCAACCATAGGCATAAAGCCACCCCCGAGCACCTTAACCTTTGACAGAAAGAATGATTCCAAGAAGCCATACCATAACCAACAGATAACGAAGAGAGCACACCTTCCCCAAGGGTAGCGCACAACAGAAAGTTACCAGAAAGACTGAAAAAGAGAAAAGTGTACAACTGCAGCTGCTATTGCTCCTCCTCCAAACTTGCGCACAATGTTTGGGTGACTGAGAGTGTGTGAATGAGTGAACAAATGAGCCAAGACGTCCTCTATTTATAGTGGTTTTGTCACCTGTCTGGGCCGACTTGTCTTCCTGGAGGATAATATCTTAATATTATATATTCTATTGAGCCGATATGTCTTCTAGGGTTTTCACACATCTGTTTAGGGTTTCTCTTGCTTCCGGAATATTCTATTCTAGTCAAAGCTTACATATGAAGGTCAAAGCTTACATCTGGGCATCCCCCCCAAAAAAAGGAGAGCTTTTGGGCGCCCCCCCCCCTCTCGATTTCACCCGCCCTAATAATTAATGGTAATATTAAATTCTTAAAAGTGACATTTTCCTTTATCTTTTATTTTCATCCTTTTACTTAAATTTTTAACAATACCATTAATTGTTTCAGGATGTTTGAGAGTGGTTCCAACCTCACTTCATATGCAGAAAGTAGAATTTTAGGTCCCATTCAAAATTCAACAAACTTAATGGTTTTCAGGATTTCAATATTGATAGGATTGCAACATTTCCACGGGATTCTATCGTTTATGAGGGTATGGAACTAGCATTTAATCAAGAGAACCAAGCCCCATATGTACCTCGATGTTGGTGTGATTGATTGTTGAACTCTTATGTCATGACCCTAGTAAAAATGTACCCTTCACTCAAGTAAAATCACTTAATAGGCATGTTAAGCTTTTTGTATCTTATTTTAATGCTTAGAGGGTGACACTAATGATGAGGATTATAATATAGGCAATGGTTTTGGTGATATGTAGTTATTTGTTGTAGCATGATATTTTTTGGATTCTAGAGGCCATTTAAAGCCTCTTTGTTGATGTATTTTGGTTTAGAGATGGATTGTGCTTAGTGCTATTTTGGTTATATGCGCCCTTATTTGCTATATACATGAGAAACTTTGCATATTTGTGTATAATGGTTTGGATTCATATGGATGCACATTAATATATGTTTTTGTTCAAAATTTGAATATTTTATGTATTTTTTGGTCGACTGTTTTTTTGGTCCAGTTTTTTTCCTGTTCTGGTCCGATTCACATTTTTGGGGTCGACCAGTCCTGTTCTGATAACACTGCTACATATAGCTTCATCCACTTTATCAAGAGGAATAGACTTGCCTCTAGGAGAGCAAAGAAGCTAGATGCAGTGCATAGTTCCCTACGTCTTGCGCTAGGAAGACACCAGAGTATTGGAGGGGATCGATGACACGATGGATGTGGATCCAAAGGCTGGTGCACAGATAGATGAGGAGGATGGACTAGAAGAGATACAACGTGGTTTGGTTGGTGTGCCATTGGTTACTCATGAGAGTGACTCTAACTCAGGTAGTGACATTCCCATTGGTGGTCCTAATGACTTTATGCAGCAGATGGATGTAGAGGACCAGTCAATGAGATTGACTCCTTGATGCTTATTTTATTTTCAATGTTCATCGTCCATTGTTAATTTTCAATTTTAACTTTTGAGTCTTGAGTCTAGATATTGATAGCCTCAAACCAAGTCTTTGACTAGTCACTCTTTACTATGTTTGAGTTTTAGTAATTTCAATTTACTATTTCAAACTTTATTATCTATTATTTTGCTTAGTACTAATTAAATTCTAGAAAGATGAATGATGAATTTAAATCAATGTATCAATATTTTACTATTTTTGTTTCATTTATGATTTATGAATCAATGCATTTCATTAATGAATTTGACTTTGAATCGTGTTTATATAATTTACAAATTTCAATTTAGTACTATTTTACTATTTAGTATTTACATTGCACAATGATGAATTTGCATGGGATGAATTGTTATTGTTGAGATTTTATCATTATTATTTTTATTTTTATAATTTTAGAGACGAAGACCCCAATGTCCCCATGTCCCCCATTTCCCTAAAATTTGGGGGTGCTTCCACACATCCCCCATGTGCGTCTCCCCACTCCCGCACACCCCCGTCCCAAAAACTTGGTGAAACATTGTTGAGGAGTAAGAGAGCAATACAATGAATCTAGGCACATGCAAATAGAATCCCTTGTAATTGCGTAAAACCTAACCCTAGTCACATCAATTGGTGCACCCCCCTTGCATGGATAAATGTGTCAAGAGAAATGCCTCAACTAGAAGATGTGTTGGGGCATGCAAGCATTCATCCCCGCCTAGAGATCATCGCCCTCTACCTAAGACTGGAAACTCCCCATGCATAAGTACCCCAACTGTTTAGGGATCTACGCACTCTATCTAACAATAGATAATGCATGCTAACACTAACAAAAGCACACTCTGAAAATAAAAAAATCTATCTAATACTAGAACTGTTAAATCTAGAACAACAATTGAACTGGAACTAACAGAAGTCTAAACTGTAACTAACTGAAGATAGCACTGTTGAAAACTCTATTCCCAGCACCTAGATAAGTTATTTCCTAGTGATTTCCTTGCTGAAAATTAAACTACAGTTCACTGAACAAAATATATTGGTTGGAAATAATAAAAACAGCGTAAGCAAACTGGAAAACAAATCTCACACAGCACATAGAAAATTATGCCCTTCAAATCAGCTTTTCATTGATAATGAATCGAAGCTTACAAGGGCTCCCTTACTAGGAAAATGGCCCACTAAGAATAAAAAGAGAAAAATACAGCAAAACCTGACAACCTGATCTATTGCCCAGCACTTTTGTCGCCGCAGTACAACCCTGCAACTACGACCTGTATGAATTATACGCACCTGTCGTGACCTGTACAGCACATATGTGCAAGCCCTTTTGCACCTGCGGCCCACGTATGTACACGGCCCACTACACCTGTGACGCATGTACGTACACGCCTTGATGTAACCGCGGCCCACATATGTATGCGCCCTTCTGCACCTGCGGCCCACGTACGGTGTTGTCTGCAACTCTTGTACGGCCTAATCCGTGGCTATACCTGTTGTTGTTGTTGTACACCTGCTTCCTTCTCCTTTGGACTGAATTGATCTCTTCATGAAAATCCTTCTCCACCTATGCTAAGTTCTCCTTGAATCACAATCCTTCGTTATTCAACCCTTGAGCAAAGGTCATTTTCTCTCTCTATGAGTCACTGACTCCAATAGATGTCCAATGAATGTGTCCTCTCCTCTCACCTTGGCTGCTTTTTATAATCTTGAGTTATGCCCTAACCCTAATCTCCAAAGTGATCAATGGTTGAGATTAGATATCATCTCACTTGAGATCAATGGCTAAGATTCATTTAATTCACTAATGCTAATAACTTTAACATTTCATTAAATTAAACTCACTTTATTATAAAATGACATTCACTTTAATAATTCCTTTAGTTAAAGTGAATTTCCAAAGTTCAAAAAGGTATTAATGACAACTTCCACATGTTAGACACAAACCAATGTGGAAGTACCTGTCCGATGCTACAAACATCAACACACCCTTTTAGTGAGGAAGGTACTTCTCAAAGAGCCACCTGGAACTGGTTTCCCTCCTGTCTTGGCACAATGTCACACACATCATCCTACACCAACGCACCCTGTCATACCTGTTGGTTTGTTGCCTCTTCAATGACTTACTTATTAGTGCCATGAAGTTCCAAAACTTCTTTGGAGGCCTACTTTCCCTGAAGTTTCATGACGTTTTCTTGTAAATTATGCCCTTTAACTTGTCCATACATGGGGGGGATGACAGAGTCCCCTAGTAAGTTGGTTCCCTTAGGGATGAGTTGCCACTGGGTGGGTCTATGAAAGATCATAGTTCATACCTTCCATACTTATCACTTTTCATCATTTTCCCTCTCATCTATCCCCTACATTGGTCCGGGCATTGGGTTTGCCAAGCTAGTAAGGGTTGTACCTTGCCTTGTTGGAAGAAGGGGCAAAAGACCAAGAGGGTAAAAGTAGTTGGCAAAAGTTAAAAGCCGAGATCAAACCTTAAGGTGCTTCGCCCAAGGATCCCCGAGAAAGCAATAAAAGGCTTCTCAGCAAGAAAAGGAGGGGACCCATAAAATAAAATAAAACTCAAGAACTAGTTGGTGGATAGGGGGTCTCATCATGAGCCAGCCTATTAGGTCCATGGGCATGTAGCGGTATGACACTACTATTCATCTGGTCACAACGCCAGGGTAGTGGCTCTTGGTGGCATAGCCAAGAGAAAGGGGGTCTCATCACGAGCCAGCCTTCTCATCTCCGTGAAATGCTTATGGGTAACGATGTCACCACTGGTCACCACGTCGGGGCAGTGTCCTCCAGCTATTCTCTTGAAAGAAAAAGCAATAAAGACAAAGAGTAAAAAGGCATTGAATGGGCTAGGAAACAATTGCATCCATGACAAGGTGCAACTCACCCTCTACAGAGGCACCAACAGGTAAGACCTACATTTCCATGTTATCACTGCACCCCTTGCCCAAATATCCCCTACACAATCTTATGCATTTACATGACCTAGATTGGTCTTAACCTGGAAACACCCACACCTGAGGAGTATTAGCCCAATAGGACATCTTGAGGCCCTCTCCAAACCTGGCTTGTTAAATGGCATAACGTCTTTGAGCATATGTCTGGGTAAAGGGGAGTTTGATGCACATGTTTGGGTAACTTGATTATTAAATGTGTTTGACATTGTTATGATCCCTGTGACTTATGAGCCTATGGAGGGCATACTTGTTGTCGCTTCAAGATCATGCCCGACGGATAGGTACATATGGGGAGATGATTAGCTCGGACCTCCATGGGGCTAAAAGCGCACCAGATGGATGTTGAGACCCCAACCAAGAGCAGAGGGATATCGGAGGCTTGCACCAGAGAAAAGGGAGGACGTTCCACCAGAGGCACTTTGGTACACCTAGACCCAAGGGGGTCTTGCCCTCCCACCATGATGTTGGGCCTTGAAGGCCCCTGGCGTCATCATTCTGATCCTTGACGTCATCCAGTTGGGGTGTTAGGCATGAGGACAGCTTGCTTGGCACGTGTGGCAGTTCTTGAGGGGTGTTGAGCCCCAACGTTTCACTTTGGAGGCATAGCGTTCCAAGAGGGGGGCCAACGTCACCCTAGGAGGGGCATGACATCATCCCTAAAAGATAAAATTAGGGTTTTATTGTCAATTTTATGTGAAACTGGATTTTTGATGTAAACTGGCCATGTCGGCCTTTTTTTACCTAAAATGTAATTAAAGGTCACTTGTATTGTATAAATAAAGAGTTAAGACTCTCATTTTATAATCATCTTTGACTCACACAAGTGTGAAATCTGAAATTCATCCTCTTTTAAGGCTTATTGGTTGACCTAAGTGGTGAGCAACTATTGGAGGGAACTTATCTTGGTGTATTTTTCCATTTTCATGGTGGAAAGTCTTCAACTAAGGTTTGTGACTAGATTATTCTTGGTGAAGTAGAAATCTGCAATCCTTCTTTATTTTGAATGGTTATGGTGAATTTACTTATTCATTTATAAGATTATAAAATTGCGAGTGTGAAACCCTAGGAGAAAAGCACATGTTATTGTCCTTTTCTTAATAACTCTTCACCTACTTGATTTTGCTAGAAGACACCTCCCTTGAAGGATATACTAGAGCCCTACCTTAGTAGCACTCTAGTACTATTGTTTCATTAAGCTTTCATACTTTTATTTCAAGCTTGACCTAAAGAAGAAGGAAAATCGCTAGGGCCTAGGGTTACCTACTTCCTAGCAACCTTTCCTTCTAGGGTTTTGGATGATTGAGGCCTTAGGTTACTAACACTTCAACCATCCTCCCTCTTCCTTCAGCTCACCCACCATCTACTTTAAGATCTTTACTAACCATTTCTAACCTTAGATTGGACTAACCTACTAATTACTTTGCTGATGTTGCAAAAGATTGCTACAGCCATCTATAACAGCAACAAAATCATCTTAAAAGCAAGTCTTAAAGATGTTTTACATTGTCTAAATTGCTTCTGACAAATACTAGCATTTTGCCAAGTTTATGTTATCAATTTTGGTCATTATTGAAGCTTTATTGAGGCATGATTGTGAAGCTATTGCTATATATACATTGCTGTTATAAATACTTCTGTTGCTTCAGTTTTTACATCAGCTTGTGCTTTTTTATCAAAGTCTATGGTTTTATGAAGCACTAACATCATATGGTACTTGCAAATATTGTTTTTTTTGTTGTCTTGTTCTGGGCAGATACACTTAAATATTACTGTGCTTCATCTTATTAAAACCTTTGGGACTTTTTGATCAGAGTGACAAGTGAGAGGGGTGGGACTTTCTTGATACTTTTACCTTAGCCTTCTCAAACCCCCAGGTCACTGGGGACGTCTCCCTTGGGGTACTACTCCTAAAGAGAAAGAGGTGTCTTGTTTGGATGACAGTGATAGGACAACCTCCTGTTACGCCAATTTATTGTTCACTTGCCTTTGGCTTTTGGGCAAGTACAAATTGCGCGATAACAAAACCAATGTGGAAGTACATGTCCGAAGCTACAAACATCAACAGGCACATGCATGCACCCTATACCAAACTGTAATCTATATTACTATCACATGCACCCTCATTCAACCTATACATCACTACTGCAAAAAAAGGTTGAAGGTGCCATCTCTACTATCTCCTTTGTTGTGCCATGGCTAGGAGAATCACTCATTGAGCAACAAGTACAACATCTAACAGTAACCTACACTTCTTCTCACCCACTTGACCATCTTCTAACTTGTACCTCTTAGCACAAAGACTGAACCTAGATTTCTTCATTGTAGACAACTACAAGTCTACTAACCAAATTTAGAACACTATTAGAAATAATATATAACAGGTAAAAACCTCGGTTTCCCACAAACTCCATGACTAAACAAGCACAAGGTTTTGAAATTCTTAAAGACGGCTTCAAAAAAAGAGGAATCTATCTAAGAATGGATCAATCCATCCATGGCCATATGTTTTGGGTCTAGAGTGTTGATATTATGGTAGTTGCGGGAGGTATTGACCTCCATGTGTAACCTCTGACTAGAATAGAATATTTTGGAAGGCATAGAAACCCTAAACAGATGTCTGAGAACCCTAGAAGACCAGTCGGCTCAATAAAATGAATAATATTAAAGTATTACCCTCCAAGACGAGAAATCGGCTTATACAGTTGACAAGAAGCACTATAAATAGAGGGTGCTTGAGCTCATTTGGACACACAACACACTCTCACTAAAGATAAGTGGCGCGCAAGTCTAGAGGAGGAGTTCAATTGCAACGACTACAGTTGGGAACTAGTTTTGGTCTGCGGTTTGGGACTTTCTATTTGGTGTGCTATCTTTGGAGAAAGGTGTGCTCTCTCTTGGTTATCTGTTGGGTCTAGTACTGCTTCTGAAATCATTCTATCTGTCAAAGGTTAAGGTGCTCGGGGGTGGTTGCATGCCTATGGTTGGGTGACAATATTGTGATATTGTCTATGGTGAAATGACCACATCCAACATTTTAATAGGTTATGGGCCCACACCACCTTCAAGACAATCTAACCACTGGAAGGTAGAGTGGCAGTTCCTTGGCAAGCTCGTTGTGGCACCAGTTGCAGTTGCAACTAAGGTTTCTAAATTTGTAGCTGCAACAAACCCTAACCTAACTCTCTGGCCACTTCAAGTGAGATGTTTGGCATAATTCTTGGACATTCTAGTGTGCCTTAGCCTAGCGCACCTCTTGGTACCTTCAACTAGCAAAAACGTCAAGGTTGAATTTTTGGGTCAAAGTCAAAGTCAAAGGCAGTCATGACTTACTCCATGAAATCAGAGAATAAGCTAGAAGGATCTTCAAACTTCAGAGCATGGAAGACAAGGATTGACCTCATCCTTGCCAAGAACAAAGTTCTAGATATCGTGAAGGGCAAGATCGTGGAACCACAGTTTGAAGCAGGAAAAGAAAATGAACCTCAGAATGTTGCAACAATGGAGAAGTTCAAGGACAATGACATCAACGCCATGAGTATCATTGTGGACTCTATCAAAGATCACTCGATACCCAATATATCCAATCTTGACTCATCCAAGAAGATGTATGATGCCCTAACTAACCTTTTTGCAGTCAGAAATATTGGATAAGTGATGAGTTTGAAGAATGAGCTTCATGACACAAAGATGACTAAGGATGACACCGTAGCCTCATACTTTGTGAGGATTTCTCAATTGAGAGATCAACTACAAGCTATTGAAGAAGTTATTCCAGAAAAGGAAATTGTGAATATAGCACTTAATGGTCTTTCTAGATCATGGGATGCATTTGCTACAAGCATGAATACAAGAAAGGAGTTTCCAACGCTGGAAGAACTTTGGACCTATTGCGCAGAAGAAGAGATAAGGATAAACTCAAATGGAAGATCTCAAAAGGAAGAGGATGTTCAAGCCTATGCAACAAATTTCAAGAGAGATGGAGGTAAGAAAAGATTTGACTCAAGAAAGAAATTCAACCATAATAAAGATATGTCAAAGGTACAATGTTATGGATGTCATGAACATATAAGAAAACATTGGAATCGGCAAAGAATCGGCAAGGATCCCGAAAACATCTTATCGGAAAAATCGGCAGAAAAATCAAAAAGATTAAAAAACCTTGACAAACATTAAAAAATACATAATTTATTCATTTTTTTCAAAATTTTAAACATTTTTCAATATATAAAGCAACAACAACATCATATAAACACATAGGCACATAAATATGGAGAAAGAACTGATATATATGATATAGTGGATGC